>JAAAWK010000298.1:0-184627 GCA_022496015.1 Hordeum marinum | reverse complement strand
GTTACTTGCCCGAGATTCGATCGTCGGTATCTCCATACCTAGTTCAACCTCGTTACCGGCAAGTCTCTTTACTCGTTCCATAATACAAGATCCCACAACTAAATTAGTCACATTGCTTGCAAGGATCATTGTGATGTTGTATTACCACAGCCCATGGACCTCTTGGGGTCGAAATACCCCTCCCGGAGGTCTCCCGGTACACTACGGGCACTCCCAATACACTATCGATGAGCCCGAAACTTTTCGGCACAAGGCTGGGACTTCCTATATATGAATCTTTACCTCGGGAACATCCGAGCTCCTTGTGATGTCAAAGATGTCATCTGGGACTCCGAACAACCTTCAGTCACCACCATACATAAGTCTACACTACCGAAACATCACCGAACCTTAAGTGTGCAGACCCTGCGGGTTCGAGAAACTATGTAGACATGACCGAGACAACCTCTACGGCCAATAAACCAATGGCGGGACCTGGACGTCCACATTGGTTCTCTACATATTCTACGAAGATCTATCGGTCGAACCTCTGTGTCAAGGATTCAGTTAATCCCAGTATAACATTCCCTTTGTTCTTCGGTATGTTACTTGCCCGAGATTTCATAATCGTTGGTATCTCCCATACCTAGTTCAATCTTGTTACCGGCAAGTCTCTTTACTCGTTCCGTAATACAAGATCCCGCAACTAACAATTAGTCACATTGCTTGCAAGGCTTATTGTGATGTTGCATTACCGAGTGGGCCCTGAGATACCTCTCCGTCACACGGAGTAACAAATCCCAGTCTTGATCCATGCCAACTCAACAGACACCTTCGGAGATACCTGTAGTGCACCTTTATAATCACCCAGTTACGTTGCGACGTTTGATACAAACAAGGCACTCCTCCGATATCTGTGAGTTGCATGATCTCATGGTCATAGGAACACATACTTGACATGCGGAAAACAGTAGCAATAAACTGACACGATCATATGCTACGTTTGTAGTTTGGGTCTTGTCCATCACATCATTCTCCTAATGATGTGACCCCGTTATCAAAATACATCTCATGTCCATGGGTAGGAAACCATAACCATCTTTTGATCAACGAGCTAGTCTATTAGAGGCATACTAGGGATATGGTTTTGTCTATGTATCCACACATGCATCTAAGTCTCCGATCAATACAATTATAGCATGGATAATAAACGATTACCACGAACAAGGAAATATGATAATAACACATGCATCTAAGTTTCCAACAGTCTCCCACTTGCACTAGAGTCAATAATCTAGTTCACATCACTATGTGATTCGCATTGTTATGAATCTAACACCCAATGAGTTCTGGGGCTTGATCATGCTTTGCATGTGAGAGAGGTCTTTTATAGTCAACGGGTCTGCGATATTCAGATCCGTGTGTACTTTGTAAATCTCTATGTCAAACCGTAAACACTGCTACCACACTCCACTTGGTACTGCTCCAAATGGCTGCTCCACTATATGCATCCAGATTGCTACTACTAGTCATTCTGATTGGTGCTAAAGCCTGCATCGACGTAACTCTTTACGACGAACTCTTTATCACCTCCATAATCAAGAAACATCTCCTTAGTCTTTCAGTTACTAAGGATAATCTTGACCGCTGTCCAGTGATCCACTCCTGGTGCACTCTTGTACCCCCTGATGAACTCATGCCAAGGCACACACATGTGCGGTACACAGCATGACATACTGTACAGAGCCTATGGCTAAGGCATAGGGGACGACGTTCGTCGTTTCTCTTTCTTCTGCCGTTGTCAAGCTTTGAGTCTCACTCAACTTCACACCTTACAAATCAGACGAGAACTCTTTCTCTGACTGATCCATTCTGAACTCCTTCAAAATCTTGTCAAGGTATGTACTCGTTAAAAGTCTCATCAAGCATCTTGATCTATCTCTATAGATCTTGATGCTCAACAATTAGGTAGTTTTATCCAGGTCTTCCTTTGAAAATCACTTTTCAAACAACCATTTATGCTTTCCAGAAATTCTACATTATTTCCGATCAACAATATGTCATCCACATATACTTATCAGAAATTCTATAGTGCTCCCACTCACTTTATTGTAAATACAAGTTTCTCATAATCTTTGTATAAACCTCGAAACTTTGATCACCTCATCAAAGCGTATATTCCGACTCCGAGATGCTTGCTTCAGTCCATAGAAGGATCACTGAAGCTTGCACACATTTTAGCATCCTTAGGACTGAAAAACCTTCTGGTTGTATCACATATAACCTTCCCTCAAGTAAACCGTTTAAGGAAACGATGTTTTGACATCCATCTGCCAGATTTCATAATTGAAAATGCAGCAACTGCTAACATAATTCCAACAGAGTTTAGCATCGCTACGAGTGAGAAAGTCTCATCGCAGTCAACTCCTTGAACTTGTCACAAACATCTTTGCAACAAGTCGAGCTTTAGAAATGGTGACATTTACCATCAGTGTCTGTCTTCATTTTAAAGATCCAATACTCAACGACCTGTCGTCCAACGAGCAACTCTACCAAAGTCTATACTTGGTTTTCATACATGGATCCTATATCGGATTTCATGGGCTCTAACCATTTGTCGGAATCCGGGTCCATCATCGCTTCTCCATAGCTCGTAGGTTCATCGTTGTCCAACAACATGACCTCCAAGATAGGGTTGTCGTACCACTTAGGAGCAATACACATCCTTGTCGACCTACGATGTTCGATAGTAACTTGATCCTGAAGCTTCATGATCATCATCATCAACTTCCTTTTCAACTAACGTAGGCTTCATAGAAACATCTTTCTGCGTTGCGCTACTCTCTGGTTAAACAAAGGTCTAACAACCTCATCAAGTTCTATCTTCCTCCCACTCAATTCTTTCGAGTGAAACATTTCCTCGAGAAAGAATCCGTTTAAGCAACAAACACTTTGTACTTGGATCTGAGATAGAAGGTTCACCCAACTGATCTTAGGGTATTCTATGAAGATGCGTTTGTCCGCCTTGGGTTCGACCTCATTAGGTGAAAACATTTTCCACACAAGTGTCGCAGCCCCAAATATTAAGAAATGACAGCTTAGGTTTCTATCAAACCATAATTCACATGGTGTCATCTCAACAGATTTAGATGGTGCCCTATTAAAAGTGAATGTAATTGTCTCTAATGCATAACCCCAAAATTATAGTAGTAAAACGATAAGAGACATCATAGCACGCACCATGTCCAATAGAGCTGGACCATGATGTTCGGACACACCATCACACTATGGTGTTCCAGGTGGCGTTTTAGTTGTGAAACAAATTTCACATTGTCTTAAGTTGTATGCCAAACTCGTAACTCAGATATTTACCTCCACGATCATATCGCAGTCATTTTTATCTTCTTGTCAAGATGATCTCAAACTTCACTCTAAATTTGCTTGAACCTTTCAAACGATTCAGACTTGTGTTTCATTAAGTAAATATACACTATATCTACTCAAATCATCAGTGAAGGTAAGAAAATAACGATATCCACTGCACGCTACAAGACTCACTGGATTGCATACATCAACATGTATCATTTCCAATGAATCACTTGCCCGCTCCATCCAACGGGGTTTTTAGTCATCTTGCCCAAGAGGCATGGTTCGCATGTCTCAACCGATTCGAAATTGAATGAGTCCAAAGATCCATCAACATGGAGTTTCTTCATGCGCTTTATACCAATATGACATTTAGCAGCAGTGCCACAATTATGTGGTACTATCTTTATTAACTTTGTACCTTTTGACATCAATGTCATGAACATGTGTATTACTACGATCAAGATTTCAACAACCATTCTCACTGGGTGCATGACCATTGAAGGTATTATTCATGTAAACAGAACAACCATTATTCTCTAACTTAAATGAATAACTGTATTTGCAATAAACATGATCTAATCATGTCCATGCTCAACGCAAAACACTAAATAACATTTATTTAGGTTCGTCACTAATCCTGAAGGTAGAGAGAGCGTGCGATGTTGATCACATCAACCTTTGAAACATTTCCAACACATATCGTCACCTCACCCTTAGCTAGTTCTCCGTTTATTCCGTAGCTTTTATTTCGAGTTACTAACATTTAGCAACCAAACTGGTAGCCAATATCCAGATGCTACTAAGAGTACTAGCAAGGTACACATTAATAACTTCTATATCAAATATACTTCTATCGATGTTGCCAGCCTTCTTATCTACCAAGTATCTAGGGTTGTTCCGCTTCAGCGACCGCTCACCTCATAACAGAAGAACTTAGTCTCGGGTTTGAGTTGAACTTTGGGTTGCTTCACTGCAGCAGCAACTGACTTGCTATCCGTGAAGTTTCCCTCCTTGCTCTTGCCCTTCTCGAAACTAGTGGTTTTGACTAACCATCAACACTTGACGCTCCTTCTTGATTTCTACGTTCGCGGTGTCAAACATCGCGAACAGCTCAGGAATCATTATTTCAATCCCTGGAAATTTATAGTTCATCACCAAGTTCTAGTAGCTTAGTGACAGTGAGTTGGAGAACTATATCAATCACTATCTTATCTGGAAGATCAACTCCCACTTGATTTAAGAGATTGTAGTACCCAGACAATCTGAGTACATGCTCAATGATTGAGCTATTCTCCTTCATCTTACAGGCAAAGAATCTTGTTGGAGATCTCATATCTCGCAACACGGGCACGAGCCTGAGATCACAATGTCAGCTCTTACAACATCTCATATGTTCCATGACGTTCAAAACGTTTCGGAGCCTCAATTCTAAGCCGTAATGCATGACGCACTAAACTATCAAGTATTCATCAAAACGTGTCTGTCAGATGTTCACAACATCTACAGACGACGCTAGATGGGGTGGCGCACCGAGCGGTGCAATAAGGACATAAGCCTTCTGTGCAGCAATGAGGACAATCCTCAGATCACGGACCCAGTCCGCAATATTGCTCCCATCATCTTTCAATTCTATCTCTATAGGAACATATAAAATTTACAACGGAGCTACAGCGTGAGCTAGTAATCTACAATATATTTTGCAAAGAAACTTTGACTATGTTCATGATAATGAGTTCAATTAATCATATTACTTAAGAACTCCCACTCAAATTGACATCCCTCCGATCATTCGAGTGATACATGATCCAAATTCACCAACTCAAGTCCGATCATCACATGAGTTGAGGTGGTTGCAATGGTGAACATCATCATGTTGATCATATCTACTATATGACTCATGCTCGACCTTTCGGTCTCTTGTGTTCCGAGGCCATGTCTGTACATGCTAGGCTCGTCAAGTTTAACCCGAGTGTTCCGCATGTGCAAATCTGTCTTGCACCCATTGTATGTGAACGTAGAGTCTATCACACCCGATCATCACGTGGTGTCTCAACACGACGAACTTTCGCAACGGTGCACACTCGGGGAGAACACAATTTATCTTGAAATTAAGTGAGGGATCGCCTTATAATGCTACCGTCGTCCTAGGAAAAACAAGGTGCATAAAAAGGATTAACATCACATGCAAATCATAAGTGACATGATATGGCCATGAACTTGTGCTTTCGATCTCCATCTATAAAGCACCGGCATGATCTCCATCGTCACCGGCATGACACCATGATATCGATCATCTTGATCTCCATCAACGTGTCGCCATCGGGGTTGTCACGCCCTGCATGCTTCAACTACTATTGCTACCGTTTAGCGATAAAGTAAAGCATTACATAGCGCTTAATGATTGACACAACAAGAGGAGGTGGAGAGGAGAGAGAGTTCACCGGCAGCGTGACGGTGCTCCGGTGATGGTGGTGGTGTAGCAATTCCGGCACGGCTTCGCCTAAGCGCTGCAGAAATCCGATCTAGAGGAGCACCGGTGAAACGGGTAGCACGTGGCCGCAAGTTGTGTCCCGTGTGCTAGCCCTGCCCCTCTATTTATATGTTGAGCCCTCGGGTCTAAACTTGCAGCAAAAACCTCTACAAGGTCGATTTTGCCCGCACAAGGTCGGTTTGGCCCGCAAGAAAAGAGTCCAACTCGGATCCCTGCAGTCCCGTGCACAAGCGGTAGTACCGCTTCACGAGCGGTAGTACCGCTTGAGCGGTAGTACCGCTTCACAAGCGGTAGTACTGCCTTACTGCTTATGGCAGCAGCAAAACTTCCTTTTGGCCCTTCCAATACCTCGTGGTTTTTACCCCATTGGTCCATATAAAGTGTTGTTGTACCCGAACACTTTGGTAAACATCCGGAACCCCTTCTGGTTAATTCCAGAACTCTTCCAAAGATCAAAACACTCTTATCACATATATCAATCTTTATCTCCAGACTCTTCCGGAGATCCTCGTCATGTCCGGGATCATATCCGAAACTTCAAACATCCTTCGATCACCACGATACACAACTCTATACTACTGAAACGTCACCAAACCTTAAGTGTGCAGACCCTGCGGGTTCGAGAACTATGTAGACATGACCGAGACACCTCTACGGACAATAACCAATGGCGGGACCTGGACGTCCACATTGGTTCCTACATATTCTACGAAGATCTATCGGTCGAACCTCTATGTCAAGGATTGAGTTAATCCCGTATAACGTTCCCTTTGTTCTTTGGTATGTTACTTGCCCGAGATTCGATCGTCGGTATCTCCATACCTAGTTCAATCTCGTTACTGGCAAGTCTCTTTACTCATTCCGTAATACAAGATCCCGCAATTAACAATTAGTCACATTGCTTGCAAGGCTTATTGTGATGTTGCATTACCGAGTGGGCCCTGAGATACCTCTCCGTCACACGGAGTAACAAATCCCAGTCTTGATCCATGCCAACTCAACAGACACCTTCGGAGATACCTGTAGTGCACCTTTATAGTCACCCAGTTACGTTGCGACGTTTGATACACACAAGGCACTCCTCCGATATCTGTGAGTTGCATGATCTCATGGTCATAGGAACACATACTTGACATGCGGAAAACAGTAGCAATAAACTGACACAATCATATGCTATGTTTGTAGTTTGGGTCTTGTCCATCACATCATTCTCCTAATGATGTGACCCCGTTATCAAATGACATCTCATGTCCATGGCTAGGAAACCTTAACCATCTTTTGATCAACGAGCTAGTCTATTAGAGGCATACTAGGGACATGGTTTTGTCTATGTATCCACACATGCATCTAAGTCTCCGATAAATATAATTATAGCATGGATAATAAACTATTACCACGAACAAGGAAATATGATAATAAATTAGTCCCTAGTATTGATCGGAGACTATAATTATATTGATCGGGGACTTAAATGCATGTGTGGATACATAGACAAAACCATGTCCCTAGTATGCCTCTAATAGACTAGCTCGTTGATCAAAAGATGGTTAAGGTTTCCTAGCCATGGACATGAGATGTCATTTGATAACAGGATCACATCATTAAGATCCAAACTACAAACGTAGCATATGATCGTGTCAGTTTACTGCTACTGTTTTCTGCATGTCAAGTATGTGTTCCTATGACCATGAGATCATGCAACTCACAGACATCGGAGGAGTGCCTTGTGTGTATCAAACGTTGCAACATAACTGGGTGACTATAAAGGTGCTCTACAGATATCTCCGATGGTGTCTGTTGAGTTGGCATGGATCAAGACTGGGATTTGTTACTCCGTGTGACGGAGAGGTATCTCAGGGCCCACTCGGTAATACAACATCACAACGAGCCTTGCAAGCAATGTGACTAAGTGTTGGTCACGGGATCTTGTATTATGGAACGAGTAAAGAGACTTGCAGGAAACGAGGTTGAACTAGGTATGGAGATACCGACGATCGAATCTCGCGCAAGTAACATACCGAAGAACATAGGGAACATCATACGGGATTAACTGAATCCTTGACACAGAGGTTCGACCGATAAAGGTCTTCGTAGAATATGTAGGAACTAATGTGGATATCCAGGTCCCTCCATTGGTTATTGACCGTAGAGGTGTCTCGGTCATGTCTACATAGTTCTCGAACCCGCAGGGTCTGCACACTTAAGGTTTGGTGACGTTTCAGTAGTATAGAGTCGTGTATGGTGATGACCAAAGTTTGTTCGGAGTCCTGGGTGAGATCCCGGACGTCAGGAGGAGCTCTGGAATGGTCCAGAGGTAAAGATTCATATATAGGAAGTCCTGTTTTGGTCGCCGGAAAAGTTCCGGGCTTATCGGTAGTGTATCGGAAGTGCCGATAGTGTACCGGGAGACCTCCGGGAGGGGTATTTCGACCCAAGAGGCTTCATGGTCTGTGAGAGAGTAAATACCAGCCCTTTGTGGGCTGGTGGAAGTCTCACACAAGGCCCATGTGGCTGGGAAGAAAAGTCCAAGAGGAAAAAGGTGGAAAGAGACAAAAAAGGCAAATGAGGGAAGGAGTCCTAATGCTGCTAGGAGTGGAGGAGGTGAACTCCTCCCTAGCTGGTTCGGCCGAAGCCTCCAAGGCTTGGAGGCCAAGGCTGCCTCTCGTTCTCCCTCCCTCTTATATATACTAGTGGATTTCTAGGATTTTGCACTTGATTTTGAGCCACGTGCAACCCTAATCTCTAGTGGATAGTTTCTCCTCTAGATTGGATTTCTGCAGTGCTTAGGTGAAACCCTGACGGAATTGCTCCACCACCATCGCTGGAGCACCGTCACGCTGCCGGCAAACTCTTCTATCTCTCCGCTCTCTCTTGCTGGATCAAGACGGTGGAGATCGTCATCAAGCTGTATGTGTGCTGAACGCGGAGGTGTCGTCCGTTCTCCGCTAGATCGGAAGGACCGTTATCGAGATCGCAAGACGGTTCGTGATGAGATCGCGGAACAGATCGTGATGAGTTCGCGGGACAGATCGTGATGAGTTCGTGGGACAGATCGTGATGAAGATCGTGAGAGGGATCGTGATGAGATCGCGGGACGTATCGTGATGAGTTCACGGAACGGATCGTGATTGGATCGCGGCACGGATCATGATGAGATCGCGGGACACTCGGCGATTTGGATTGCGAAGATGTTCGACTACACCAACCGCGTTTCTTAACGCTTTCCGCTTAGCGATCTACAAGGGTACGTAGATCCACTCTCTCTCTCGTAGATGCTCATCATCATGGATAGATTTGCGTGTGCGTAGGAAAATTTTTGTTTTCCATGCGACATTCCCAACAATTTAATGTATGCTTAGTTTAATTGCCCGTACTAATTAACTAACAGCTCAGACCCACAGGTCAATGCGGTCGCATAGTTGTAGCATATAAGATGTGTATTGATGTCTGGAACTGTATCGGCGCTACTAATGGATTTGCAATTACCGATGTTTGGCCTCAACGCCACAGCTACGTTCAATGCCACCTACGTTGAGGGGTGGCGCCACAATAGAAGACACTCCATCGCCATCATACTAGCGGCGTTGGGCCTCCACGCCGCAAACAACGTTTCCGAAACACCACTAGTAGGCGTTTTTCTACTAATGTAAGCGCTCTTCTACATGTTTTTACTCCGCATTAGTGAGGCACCGATATTGGACCAAAATTCCCAAATATTTAATCGGCAATTGGCCTTGTGCATAACCAAATAGACCAGCGTATGCGGCAACCGCCTCGTTGGCTTCTCCGAAGTAGAACAATTCACCTTTATGAAAGTAAATTTTAAGACCCGACATTTGCTCAAAAGCTGAAAACAAGAGCTTCAGGTTTCAAGCATTATCCAGATCATGTTTCATCAATAGAATCGTGTCATATGCATATTGTAGAATCGAGAGGCCACCATACACAAGGTGTGGCACTGCTCCTGCAATCTGACTGTCCTGCTTAGCACGGTCAATCAGGATGTCTAACATGTCAACAACAATGTTGAAACACATTGGGGACATGGGGTCACCCTGATGTAATCCGTTTTTGTCAATAGCCAATGTCATCATTAACTTTGATGGCTACACTACCTCTAGTAACAAAATTTTGAATCCATTGCCGCAATTTATCGCAGAAACCTTTCATTCTCAGGCCTTGTTGGAGGAACGGCCACTTGACTTTGTCATATGTCTTTTCAAATATGATTTTGAATACTACTCCACTTATATTTTCGGTGCATCTCGTGGACAGTTTCCTCCAGGATTACTGCTCCAACGAGTATATTTCTTCCTTGCATGAAAGTTGTTTGACATGACTGAACAACATGGTTAGCGATTGTATTGAGCATATTAGTGGCCATCTTGGTGAAAATCTTGAAGCTGACAATAAGAACGCATATGGGTCTGTATTGCCAGATCCGCCAGCCTCCTTAATCTTAGGTAATAAGACAATTTCACCAAAATTAAGCCTAGATAAGTCAAGTTGGCTAACATGAAGAGCATTGACCAACTACAATTGGTTAGGCGTAATGACATCCGAGAAATTCTGATAGAATTCTGCGAGGAAGCCAACAGGGCATGGAGCTTTGTTGTGTTATGTTCGAAACACAACAACTCTCACCTCCTCTTCAGAAAACGGCGCCGTGAGGACATCGTTCTTCTGTCATGAATTGTGGAATATCATCTGTTTAGGTCTTATAAAGGGCAAAGTTCCCATTATCCGGCACCCTGAACAAAGATTTGTAGTATTTTCTGATAAAACGTTCAAGCTCCACCTGACCTTCAATCTGACCCTCCTCTTGTTGGAGACTAAAAGTACACTTGTTCATGTGAAGTCCATTAGCGATCATTTGGAAGTATCGTGTATTATTGTTTGCCTCCAAAATGAGGCCGGATTTTGGATCATTTGATTTCCTCTTCTCTCAATAGACGGCAATCTTCTCACCAGATTGATTTTTTATATCAATCTCTTATCAAGACAAGATGCAAGTTTCTCTTTTCTGTAAGTACCACTGGTTACAAGTACTCCTATCGAAGAAGGTACAAGTTACAGGGGCCACAGAAACAAAAAAAAACTCCCTTTGTACCTAAATACTTGTAGTTGAGGAGAGAACTAGTATACCAACATGCATGCATGCATGCCAGCCTGTTGTTTCTTTTCTTGTCATCTATTTCATTCATTCCAAATAAAACAAGAGAACGACGATGAAAGGAATGCCAAAGGTGCATGATTGTAGAATAGACAAGATAAATAGATATATAGCATAAGGTTCGCTTGTGGTTCCCTCTGAAGAATGAACAAGATAGATAGATGACAAATTTTAACATAGTCCCTCTACTCACATGAGAGGTAAGAATATATAATACAAATCTGAGCCATTGATTTCATTAAATAGTGGGTCTGAGTAATTCTTACCTTCCTATCTTCCATGTGAAAAGAGGAGGTAAGAGGAATCATGTTAAAAATCCATAGATAGATAGAAAAAAAATCCATGGATGCCAAACTTCCATAGCATCGGAAAGAAAGAAAAAAAACATGAAAACATATATGCGTGTGGTTCTCTTGGAAGCTCTCCCGGCCGGCCCCTAGCTACCTACTCCTACCATTAGCATGCATGCATATAAGCAAGGAAGGAATGCAGGAACGAGGAAAAGAGAAAAGTATCCATGGCGCTAGCTTCAAGGGACCCGCCGCCATGACTGCCGATGCCAAGCCCCGTGCCCTCCTCCAACTACGCCCGCTCCTCCTACTCTCGATCCCCTTCCTATCCCTTCTCCTCCTCTACGGCTACTCCTCCTCGACCCCTTCCCTCCCCAACGCCGTGGTTGTCCGCGCTTCCATGCCCAACCCGCACATCCGTATGCGCCGCGGCGCCGTCCTCCGCTCCTACGACGACTACCTAAGCCACCAGCTCAACAAGACCCTCGACCCGCGCCTCCGCCGCGTCTGGGCCACCCGCGACTGGCGTTGCAAGGTCGACGTCTTCGCGCGCGCCTTCCAGGCCTTCCGAGCCGAGGGCTTCCTCTCCAACGCCTCCAGCGCGCTCTGCATCGGCGCACGCCTCGGTCAAGAGGTCGCCGCGCTCCGCCTTGTTGGCGTAACCGATGCCATCGGCATCGACCTTGCCCCGGCGCCGCCGCTCGTCGTCAGGGGCGAGTTCCATGCGCAGCCCTTCGGCGACGACGCCTTCGACTTCGAGTTCTCCAACGTGTTCGACCACGCACTCTACCCGGACCGCTTCGTCGCCGAGATCGAGCGTACGCTGCGCCCGGGCGGCGTCGCCGTGCTGCATGTCGCGGTGCACCGGCGCGGGGACAAGTACTCGGCCAACGACCTGCTCGACATCGACGGTCTGCTCGTGCTCTTCCAGCGGTCGGAGGCGGTCAGGGTCTCCATGGTCGACGCCTTTGGCCTGGACACCGAGGTCATCCTCCAAAAGAAGACGTCACCCTAGCAATAACACCATGCATCCAACCCAATTCTCAAACATAAACACAATCCAACTTGCTAAGACACTGAATTTTGTTGTGTACGTCGGGTTTTCTGGGTCGATTTGTTCCTGTGGATAGTTAGTTGATTCTTTGGTGGGCACGCATTGCATACATCCATTGTTCATGAACTTACCTAGGGAATTATGATTTACTACCAGACACGATATGACAATTGTTCGGAGGAAAAGAAGATGAAAGGAAAAAAAGCAGTTAGTGGTGTTTTCAGCTTCCCATCTTTTTTGGATCATTTTTGTTTTTCTCGTCATTTTTTAGTTTTTCTCTTTTTAACTTTCTGAAAAGAATTGGGTGTGGTGCGCGTGACTAGAGACTGATTGGAGCAGCGTAATTGTGCCGCCACACCTCATTTCGCCGCCGAACGACACCTCCTGGTCTTCCCTCAATCTCCCCCTCCTCAAAGCGCCACCCGGCGATGGATCCGAGCCGGCAACCGCCCCAGCGCCTCCCCTTCCCCATCTTTACCGGCCGCCCCGCGGCATGCAGGACAGTGCCGAAGCCGTGCAGTTCATCGTGTCCGTCCCGTCATGTACCTTGTAGGTGCTGGTCCCCCATCCCTGAACAAAGATTTGTAGTATTTTGTGATAAAACGTCAAGCTCCGCCGGACCTTCAATCCGACCCTCCTCTTGTTGGAGACTAAAAGTACACTTGTTCAGATGACGTCCATTAGCGATCATTTGAAAGTATCGTGTATTATTGTTTGCCTCCAAAATGAGGCCAGATTTTGGATCATTTGATTTCCTCTTCCCGCAATAGATGGCAATCTTCTCACCAGATTGATTTTTTTATATCAGTCTCTTGTCAAGACAAGATGCGAGTTTCCCGAGTACCACTGGATACAAGTACTCCTACCAAAGAAGGTACAAGTTACAGTGGCCACAGAAACAAAAAACAAAAACATATACTCCCTTTGTACCTAAATACTTGTAGTTGGGGAGAGAACTAGTATACTAACATGCATGCATGCATGCCAGCCTGTTGTTTCTTGTCATCTATTTCATTCCTTCGAGATAAAACAAGAGAAGGATGATGAAAAGAATGCCAAAGGTGCATGATTGCAGAATAGACAAGATAAATATATATATATCATCAGGTTCGCTTGTGGTTCCCTTTGAAGAATGAACAACATAGATAGATGACAAATTTTAACATGGTCCCTCTACTCACATGGGAGGTAAGAATATACAATACAAATCTGAGCCATTGATTTCATTAAATAGTGGGTCTGAGTAATTCTTACCTTCCTATCTTCCATGTGAAATGAGGAGGTAAGAGGAATCAAGTCAAAAATTCATGGATAGATAGATGGATGCCAAACTTCCATCGGATCGGAAAGAAAGAAAAAAAACATGAAAGCATATATGCGTGTGGTTCTCCTGGAAGCTCTCCCGTCCAGCCCCTAGCTACCTACTCCTACCGTTAGCATGCATGCATATAAGCAAGGAAGGAATTCAGGAACGAGGAAAAGAAAAAAGGATCCATGGCGCTAGCTTCAAGGGACCCGCCGCCATGCCTGCCGATGCCAAGCCCCGCGCCCTCCTCCAACTCCGCCCGCTCTTCCTATTCTCGATCCCCTTCCTCTCCCTTCTCCTCCTCTACGGCTACTCATACTCGACCCCTCCCCTCTCCAACGCCGTGCACATCCGTATGCGCCGCGGCGCCGTCTTCCGCTCCTAAGACGACTACCTCCGCCACCAGCTCAACAAGACCCTCGACCCGCGCCTCCGCCGCGTTGGGCCACCCGCGACTCGCGCCGCAAGGTTGACGCCTTCGCGCGCGCCTTCCAGGCCTTCCAAGCCGAGGGCTTCCTCTCCGTGCGTGCCTCGGTCAAGAGGTCGCCGCGCTTCGCCTTGTTGGCGTATCCGATGCCATCGGCATCGACCTTGCCCCGGCGCCGCCGCTCGTCGTTCTACCTGGACCGCTTCGTCGCCGAGATCGAGCGTACGCTGCGCCCGAGCGGTGTCGCCGTGCTGCACGTCGCGGTGCACCGCCGTGGGGACAAGTACTCGGCCAACGACTTGCTCGACGTCGACGGTCTGCTCGCGCTCTTCCGGCGGTCGGAGGCGGTCAAGGTCTCCAAGGTCGACGCCTTTGGCCTGGACACCGAGGTCATCCTCCGCAAGAAGACGCCACCCTAGCAATAACACCATGCATCCAACCCAATTCTTAAACAACCACACAATCCAACTTGCTAAGACACTGAAAATTTTCTGTGTCCACCGGCTTTTCTGGGTCGATTTCTTACTGTGGGTAGTTAGTTGATTCTTTGGTGGGCACGCATTGCATACATCCATTGTTCATGAACTTACCTAGGAAATTATGATTTACTACCGGACACGATATGACATCTTCGGAGGAAAAGAAGATTAAAGGAAAAAACAGCAGTGAGTGGGGTTTTCAGCTTCCCATCTTTTTTGGATCACTTTTGTTCTTCTCGTCTTTTTTTAGTTCTTCTCTTTCTAACTTTCTAAGAAGAACATCTGATTGACTGGGTGTGGTACGCGTGACTGGAGACACTGATTGAAGCAGCATAATTGTGCCGCCACACCTCATTTCGCCGCCGAACCACACCTCCTGGTCTTCCCTCAATCTCCCCCTCCCCAAAGCGCCGAACCACACCTCCAGCATAATTGCACGGATGGAATCGGTGAGATTACTCATCGCTCTCGCGGCTCAAGAATCATGGAACATACATCACTTGGATGTAAAATCCACGTTTTTTATCGGTGAGATAGAAGGAGATGTATATGTAAATCAACCACTGAGCTTCATCAAAGAGGGAGAAGAACGCAAGGTATTGATGTTTCACAAAGTCTTGTGTGGGCTATGGCAAGACCTTCGGGCGTGGAACGTCAAACTTGATCGGACTTT
Source organism: Hordeum marinum (assembly GCA_022496015.1). Lineage (NCBI taxonomy): Eukaryota > Viridiplantae > Streptophyta > Magnoliopsida > Poales > Poaceae > Hordeum > Hordeum marinum. The sequence continues at coordinate 169,386 of JAAAWK010000298.1, read as the reverse complement.
GATTTCTCTTGGATTTGAGAAAGCCCCACTGGAGCATGCAATGTACAAGAGAGATGAAGGAAGGGATCGTCTACTAGTTGGCATCTACGATGACGATCTCTTGATTACTACAGCAGATGAAGAGGTGATTGCAAAATTCAAGCTACAAATGAAGGAGCTTTTCAAGATGGGAGACCTAGGGCTATTGAGTTACTACCTCGGGTTCGAGGTGAAGCAAAAGCGAGAAGGGATCACGTTATGTCAGGAGGCATATACAAGAAAGGTACTTGAAAGTTGTGGCATGAGGGATTGCAATCCAATTGATGCTTCAATGAAACCTCGTCTTGAGATGAGCAAGACATCAGGTGAAGCAGAGTGTCAAGATGTGTGGCTAGGAAGGCTACACGGTGATCTCATGGATAGAGATCCAGAAGAAGTGGTGCTCAATGTTGACAGCGAGTCTATATTTTTTCTACGTGAGGATCTTGTGCGGCATGACAGTCGAAAACACATTGATACGATGTATCACTAATCAAGGACTACGTGGAAGAAGACGAAGGTCAACTATAACCGCACCGATGATCAGCTGGCGGATATGCGGATCAAGGCTTTGGATCGAGAAAAATTCTTGGAGACGCGAAGCATCAGCGATGGAGTTGTGACATGACGATGTCGTGTTTAGGGGGGTGATTGTCGGAAGTAAACACAACATAGCCCCAATGTGGTACGTGTCCGGGTAGGTTTGCATGTATGATCCCTAGCCCAGTATAGGTATATTAAACTCGAATTTATTTAGATGTATTGCTTGCCTGACAGTCTTGCTTTAACATCCAGTGCCAGTGTCTTTTTTTTCGCATGTTTTTGACCTTTTCAGACAAACAGATGAAAACTTACGGGGGTTATTTTTGAACCAGAAGAGGCCCTAGAAGCATCGGGAGAAGGCCAAAAGACCCACGGATGAGACATGAGCTCGTAGGGCGCGCCCTCCAATCTCGTGGCCCACCCATAAAACCAACCGACCTAATTCCAACGCTATATATTCACAATTACCCTAAAAGCAACAGAGAGACACCCGAAGAAACTTTTCCGCCGCTGCAAGCCACTGTTCTTCCGCGATCCCATCTGGAGCCTGTTTCTGGCATCCTGTCGGAGGGGGATCAACTCTGGAGGGCTTCTACATCAACCTTGCTGCCCTTCCAGTGATGTGTGAGTAGTGCACCATAGACCTACGGGTCCATAGTCAGTAGGTAGATGGCTTCTTCTCTCTTTATGATCTTTAATACAATGTTCTCCTCGGAGATCAATCCGATCTATTCACTGTAATACTATTTGCGGTGTGTTTGTTGGGATCCGACGAATTGTGGGTTTTTGAGAATGTTCAATGAAAGTAATTAAGTCTTCTCTGAACTTTATTATGCATGATTATTATAGCTTTGTATTTCTCTTTGATGATTTCATTTAGTTTAGCCAACTAGATTGATTTGTCTTGCAATGGGAGATGTGCTTTGTGATGGATTCAATCTTGTGGTGTCCTCACCCAGTGATAGTAGGGATAGCGAGACACATATTTACATTGTTGTCACTAAGGATAAAACAATGGGATTGATTCATATTAATTGAGTTTTCCATGTCTATATCATGTCATCATAATTAATGCATTACTCTCTTTGTCATGAACTTAATACCTAGAGAGGCAAGCATAGAAGCGCTCTCGAAGTGGAGTAATAGTAGCAGATGCAGAATCGTTTTGGTCTACTTGTCCCGGACGTGATGGCTATATACATTATTATTGCCATGAATGAAATCATAACTATGCGCAGTTCTGTCAATTGCCCAACCGTAATTTGTCTACCCACCGTATGCTTTTGTTTCTTCGAGAGAGAAGCATCTAGTGAACACTGTGGCCCCTGGGTCTACCTTTATCATATTTACTAAAACCCTATTTTACCATGCTGCAATTTTACTTTGTTATTTTACTTTGCAATTTACCTATCACTACTATCAGTTTTAATCCTTGCAAGTAACGAGTCAAGGGGATAGACAACCCTCTTGTCCGCGTTGGGTGCAAGTGTTTGTTTTGTGTGTGCAGTTACCGTTCACATGGTCTTGCTTGATACTCCTACTGGTTCGATAAACCTTGGTTCTCGCCGAGGGAAATACTTATCGCTACTATATTGCTCCTCCCTTCCTCTTCGGGGAAAAACCTAACACAGCTCACAAGTAGCACATGTACGTGGCAGTGCCATCGTATTCAAAAGGTTACCTGGTCTCTGGCATTGTCCTTGTTGGTGGTGGATGCCAGGTCGGTGAAGGTGTAGATGGAGATCCAGCCGCGGTGCACCAAGCGTCTACGCAGGCGGCCTCCCCGAGGAGGCCTCTGGGTGGCACTATGGAAAACTCGAGGTCATCGACCCACTCCAGAACCTGGATCATGTCGCGCCATCACTACTAGGAAAAAATCTAGAAGTAGCGCTGGAAATAACCTTACTAGTAGCGTTGGGTTCAGCGCTATTGCTAAGGCGATACAACTAAAGTGTAGCAGTAGCACTGGTTGGTGCAGCGCTACTACTAAGTCTGGTTAGCAGTAGCGCTGCACTTACCAGCGCTACTGCTAACTATCTGTAGCGCTGCAAAGAGGCAAGTGCTGCTGATAATCTAGGGCTGCTGCTAGATTGCTTCCTGCGCTGCTGCTAGTATTACTGCTGATTCATACCCCCTCTACGTATTTGTGATGTATTTATACAGTATCTATATAATAGTTTCATCAGATCATCATAATACATCATTGTCATATAAGAACTCCTCATCATCATCATTTTCGTCCATGAGACATCATATAACAAGTTGGTCACTAGTCATAATTACAACTTCTCCTCCTCATCATCATCAACTCTAACACATTGTATCACATAATAACACATTATACCTAGGACCTAGTCCTCTCTCGTAGGACCTACTCTACCCACTCTTAGGTACAATATCATAAAACAAAATAGGTCCTGACTCTCCATTATGGAGAACGGAGATCATCCTGTCTCCCATTCTTGACGTACGATAATGTTGCTTCCAAGTAGCTCTCTGCGATTGACCTTACATTTTTTCCAATCTTTGATTGGCATGACTCCATCGGTTTTAGAAATCCGGTATGAAAAGGAGTGATGCGTAGGCTGACCTGGCCGTGGTGGCCCTAAGCTCGTAACAACAACGTGGCCTCTCGGAAACATCAGATGAGGCACACAATCCTCCGGGATTTTCTGTTGAAAAACATAGTAATAACTTTATAGTTAGCAATGTAGTTTAGTTTTAGAAGAATTTATGCAAAAGATGCACGGATGTCGTAATAGTAGAATTAAAATCTTATCATGCAATATCCATGGATGTTAGCGTAGTTCATTACGTGCACTAGTGACACGTATTGACCATAATGTGCAGGAGTTTGATAATAACTATTGTAATTCTCAACACGACAAAGAAATGCGGTAAGATGATCTTTCTCCTTATAAGTTAATTCTGCTTCATCATTGTAGTAGTAGGTTCTGTCTACCATCTTCCGTACATTTTTTGAAGAATGAAAATAAGCTGCAAATGCAAATAAGTTGTCAACTATTTTTAAATAAATAATATAAATTACTTGATAAATATGGTTGAGAAACTCACATAATGGTAGAACTGGAGGCGTCTGCACATCGACCCAGATGTCGATATTACCTTCTATTTCATCTTCCGCACGAATATCAAAGGTGATAAGCATATTAGGCTCAAATGCACAAGCCTTGCATAGTGCTTGCCAATTTTTACATTTAAAATAGCAATAGGTGTCTACATGGAACAATTTTACCGCAAAAGTAAAACATTGCTCGGTCCTTAAGTGAACTATCTTTACCTCCATTTCTTTTTTAGTATTGAAACCAATCTTATCCAAAATAGCAATTCTTGCATGGCAGGGGATACGCTAGTAGAATAGTAAAAAATTAAAATTAATTATAAGTTGAAGCAAAAGAGGCAGAAGTCATGCTTAATCATGAAAAAATACTTGTCATTGTGACTTACTGTATCCACTTCGAAGTTCTCATCCAGCATGATGCTGAAGCGCCTACCATCAACTAGGAAAGTCTTGTCACAGAGGCCGCGCTTGTCTTCGCAATATTCGCACGTACCGAATTCACTTTCGTTGTCAGACATTTCCTATGTTCATAGTTGAAACATTTAAAACCGATCGAAGGAAACTAAGAGAAAACTGATCAACACAGAGATCACTATTAAATTACTCAATATGCAACAGGTTGACTTTAGGTCCGTCGAGTCTTTCCTTCCTAAACTCTCATCTCACGTATATGGTGGGCACTCTTCTCATATTGCGACAGTCGGTGATGGTGGCTCCGCGGCCTCCATTCGTCCCCGAGTGCATTACACCAAAATGTCTATCAGACGGGAACGAAGGAGAAGCGACCCCATGACAACAGTCGGGATTCTTCCTCTCTCTCATATTTATATATGGTGGACACTCTCCCTCAGTGAAAGACACTCAAGGAGTCGAAAGAGACCTAAAGTCAATCCATTCCATATATCGAGCAATGACATAGAAACAATTAGAGGTTGTTTTGCCGGAATAACTTGCAAATCACAAATGAATTTATAATGACCTCAAATGTAATATCACTAATACATCATCCCGAATAATGCAGTTTAAGAATTACGACACGCTTTGGATCTTAACTAATACATCATCCTGAATAATCGAGTTAATGCATCATCAAATATTAACTAATATATCTCAAATATTATCATATAAGATCACTAATTCAGATCGAATACTATCGAATAATTTAAGTCGCTAACGGTTCCTGGGTCATGGATGGTGGACACCCAAAGAGAAGGAACCATCACAGGATCATAGCTCGGGTGAGATCCCTGAAGAACCTGCCAGTTATTGGAGAACCTGGTGTCCAACGCAGCCATATAACATCGGACGTGCTCGTCCTCCTCCCTAACACGGCGACGTATCACCTCCGCGGGGGCCGGCTCCCTCTGCACCGACAGTGGCCCCCGCGACTACCACCAAACAACCTCTAGGTCGATGAAAGGCTGCGTCCTCACCAAGTTGCGCGTCCCGGAAGGTAAGACCTCGCTGTACCAGCCCAGCGGAGCCTAGTCCCGGACATGGCCCCTATAATCAAGCAGGCCTCCTCCGCCGATTCGACGACGAGGATGCGGGCCAGGCATCGTCGACGTCGAGAACAAATGCTTAATTATGAAAAAAATCAATAAACTTGTAAACTTAAATATCTGTACTACAAAAACTAAATTAGATCATTATTATTTATCACGGGTTGACTATCGGTCTGTCGGGATTTTCCTTCCTTTCTCATATATGGTGGACATTCCCTCATTGAGTTTTTGACCATCGATGATGGTCGCGACTCCTTCTTCCCCTAGTGCATTACAAAGGTCTAGCACAAGGAGAAGAAGGAGAAGCGACCCCCACGACAATAGTCGGCATTCTTCTTCTCTCATATATGGTGGAGACTCTCCCCGACAGACTTATAGTCAACTCAAAATGTCCTTTAATTCTTTTTCTAGCAAATCTGGGTCACTCGATATTTCCTTCGACTTCAAGTTCTCCAACGTGTTCGACCACGCATCGTACTCGGACCGCTTCGTCGCCGAGATTGAGCGTACGCTGCGCCCGGGTGGCGTCGCCGTGTTGCACGTCGCGGTGCACCGGTGTGGGGACAAGTGCTCGGCCAACGACCTGCTCGACGTCGATGGTCTGCTCGCGCTCTTCCGGCGGTCGGAGGCGGTCAGGGTCTCCAAGGTCGACGGCTTTGGCCTGGACACCGAGGTCATCCTCCGCAAGAAGACGTCACCTTAGAAATAACACCATGCATCCAACCCAATTCTCAAACAACCACACAATCCAACTTGCTAAGACACTGAAAGTTTTGTGTGTACGCCAGGTTTTCTGGGTCGATTTCTTACTGTGGGTAGTTAGTTGATTCTCTGGTGAGCACGCATTGCATACATCCATTGTTCATGAACTTACCTAGGGAATTATGATTTACTACCAGACACGATATGACAATTCTTGGGAGGAAAAGAAGATGAAAGGAAAAAAGCAGTGAGTGGGGTTTTCAGCTTCCCATCTTTTTTGGATCACTTTTGTTCTTCTCGTCTTTTTTTAGTTCTTCTCTTTCTAACTTTCTGAGAAGAACATCTGATTGATTGGGTGTGGTGCGCGTGGACTAGAGACACTGATTGGAGCAGCATAATTTTTCCGGGCGGGGTTAGAAAATGATGCTCACATTTTGTACAAGATAGTACTAGAAGCAGTATTGTTTGTTGCACATTGGTGTTGTAATGCAGAGATAGTACACATACGTTTGGAACCTTGCTGGTTTCCAACTTAGCATGCTCACATAACCATATAGTGTGCTTGATTACCACTGTGTTTTATGATGTAATGCTTAATTACCAGTGCTAGGTCAGGGGAAGAGAGAACATTTTTTCAGAATCGGGGAGGGAGTTAATGCAATTGAATCAATTGTACTGGGATTGAGGCAATGAGGGGAATCTTTTCCTTTTCCTTTTATGTAGGGTTGCTAATTCGGCTACAAGTTGCAACCCACTTTCAGGGGAAAACATCATCATCTTTACCTTTCCTGTACGCTTTGGGAAGAGAAGGCAGAAGAGAATCAAAGATTTTCGCCACCTCATTCTCGCATTTTCCCAAGGACGGAGGAATATGTCTCTTGCTGAGCATTATGCCACTGCCCCGTGGCAATTGGCATGCCTCTTTCCGGACATTGTTTCATGGCAAATGAAAGCATACATAAAGCGGAAGGTGCACTAATTCATCGTTAGATCATATATGGGTTTAAGTACGATTATCAAAAGGCATTATTTGCAATGTGGAATACTGGTAGGCAGGAATGGGTTCTAACGATTGCAACCTGGATGTTCACCTAGATGGCTAGATCCATGTTAACTTTTGAATTGTTAATATCAAATGTAAATGGTCCAAGAATATACACAACTAGGCACCTGGCACACCCAGAAACATTGTCATTAGCTAAAAGACCGAAAAGATAAATATCGTAGGGTGAAACATTGATGCAATCCTCCAAAAACTGGTTAACACCAAATTTCAACGGATGCGTGCTTGACATGGAGACACCTTCATTCGAATATGTTGGCAAACAAAAAAACAAAATGGCTTAGTGGGAAAAATTGATCAGGCTAAGGCAGAATGTACTTCCAGTGAAGATTCTGAAATTTGAAACTATCTTGCCACTTGACACTCACGGCTGGCTTCTTTTATTCTTATCAGCCATTACTACTTAATAATATATTGCCAGAAAACTATGAAATAGCAAGTCATTTGATCAGTAGAAAGCAACAGAAGCACATGTGCAAAAACACTTCTAATGCATGTTCGTTAGAAATAAGGAATAACCTTAATACAAACGATGCAAACCTTAAGGCGCATGTTCTTACAATATTGTCTCAGTTTGAGGACCCCACATTATACACGGTGCACCAATGCAATTTTCCTAGCTATTTCAAACATAAAGAGTTCCAAAACAACAACACCAACGCTATTGAACTCTTGCTCCAGTTTTAGTCTATAGGTTTCAGTCTGCTTGAGATCTCTTCTACGTAAAAGTTGTCCTAATAGCCCCTCCCGTTTCTGTCAAACCAATTCTCACCATAATTTCTCAACCTCCAGGAGGACTCCATAAACCTGCAAATAAGTGTTCATACCCAACCACTTGATTAGATGTGCATTCAAAATCACAAAGCCAAGGTATAGAATTATAGCCAGGTAATCTATAATACCTAAATAGTTCATCCCCACTATATTATTTCTCTTAACATGCAAGCTATCCACATCATCAACCAAGCCACGTCATCGTTTGTCACTGGCTTACAAGGGGGACCTACAACGATACAAAACCGCCACGTTAGCATTCAGTTACCAGCAGGAGGACCCATCACAGGCTGATCGGGCATGTATTTCTATTTTCTTTGTCATAGGCTGACCGCCAATGGCAAAGCACCACCGAAAGACCTTTCAAAAGCTGACATAAATTCATTCTCCACACTCATGCCATTTCCCCTAACAGCGGACTGCCTGCTGCTTTGCATCCTTCTCCATGTGTGCATAACAATTCCGGCAGCCTTCTACATGGAAGCCTCTCTCTCTTCACCTTCTCCAATTTCTATTCAATCCCACCACTCTCCTCCAATAGAAACGATCTCCATTAAATATCACTACTCTCCTGCAACAAAAACTGATGGATTTACTCCTGTCTTTTGCACAAGTAACCAACGAGGTTCATTGCGCTTATAGGATGTGGAACTGCTCCATTCCCGCCGCCTCTACGAAATCTCGCCCATGCCCTTGCTCGGGACTCAGGAGTCGCCGGGGTTTTCGTGGGATAATCAGCGAGGGCCACCGCCGGCTGGTGCGTGTTAACCGGCCGGGATACATCTACTTCCCCGACGCCGTGTCCATTTTCAGTACCAGGTTCTTTGCGCAACCTCCTCTTGGCTACTTGCCTGATTCTTAAATCCAAAGAATTAAAAATTGTTGTCCATAGAACTGCAGTCGTTCACTGTCTTGCTTGGTTTTTATATCCATGTCTTGGAAAGGACATGTCTTGGTCTTGGCCGATGCAAAGGTCATCATACAACGTAGCTACAGTACTGGAACATTCTGCTCTGAAAATTACGACGTCGCTACTGTACTTAAACAACAACAAAATTACGGTGCCAATATATTATAGTATCAATCATTAGTTTCACTAATACAATAAGTTAAGCCCCAAAGTGCACCTTAATACCTTGCAATATTTTCTAACTGATTCACAACTAGAACCCATACCAAGAAGAAACTTATATATGAACAGGGGATTCCTGCTCTGATTATTTGTTTATATATTTTTACTTTTAGGGTCAGCTAACTTTCCTGTCTATATATTTTATTTGCAGGCCATTGTGTTACAGCTGATGGTGCAAGAGACCCAAGTGGTAAATGTTTAATTTTTTGCATGGGTTTTCTTATCAATATTTAATCAGTAAAATTTCCATGGGTTCGAGGTTAGCTAGCTTCTTCAGTGATAAGTGCTACAGTTAAGAGTATTTGGGCCAATACACAGTCACATATCGTCCTTGAATTAACCTGCATGGCACTTAAGATTGAGATACGTACCATCATCCGGACCCCACTTTGTCATGTCACTTCACTTTCTAACCTGAAAGTGCACATATTTTATTACTTCCTGTTGTATTTATATTGGACCTTGCATAATATGTATGCACCGCCATAGGGACTAGTACTCGCTGACGACCTGCTCGACGTCGACGGTCTGCTCGTGGTCTTCCGACGGTAGTAGGCAGTCAGGGTCTCCAAGGTCGACGGCTTTGGCCTAGACACCGAGGTCATCGTCCACAAGAAGACGTCACCCTAGCAATAACACCTTGCATCCAACCCAATTGTCAAACAACCACACAATCCAACTTGCTAAGACACTGAAAATTTTCTGTGTCCGCCGGGTTTTCTGGATCTATTTCTTCCTGTGGGCAGTTAGTTGATTCTTTGGTGGGCACGCATTGCATACATCCATTGTTCATGAACTAACCTAGGGAAATATGATTTACTACCAGACACGATATGACAATTATTCGGAGGAAAAAAAGATGAAAGGAAAAAAGCAGTGAGTGTGGTTTTCAGCTTCCCATCTTTTCTGGATCACTTTTGTTCTTCTCGTCTTTTTTTAGTTCTTCTCTTTCTAACTTCCTAAGAAGAACATCTGGTTGATTGGGTGTGGTGCGCGTGACTAGAGATACTGATTGGAGCAGCATAATTGTGCCGGTTCGGTGTTAGACAATGATGGTCACATTTTGTACAAGACAGTACTGGAAGCAGTATTGTTTGTTACACATTGGTGTTGAACCTACTATTAAAGGACGGATCGTTTTTGCCCGTACGTCATTAGCATTTTGCGAAAAAGCCCACGTGTCGTTTCATATTCAACCCGCAGTCCAAATTGAACCGGTGCGAAGAAAAAAAGCATGGAGCCATGCTCTGCCTCGCGGCGCTCCGCCCCGCCCCACCCACCTCCCACCAGGCCCCACGCGCCGCCGGCCACCTCTTGCCCGGCTCACTACGCGCCGCCGGCCGCCTAAACAATGCCCCCACGCCCCCACCTTCATCCTCCCCTCACCCACCCCTTGACCCACACTAACCACCGCCCTCTCCACCATTGTCGGGCGCCATCACCGGCCACCCACCAACTGGCGTCGACCCCGACGACCCACATGCACTCGAGAATCGTCGCCCTTATCCTTCTGCCTCCTCACAGTGTCGCACCGCCGCTCCAGAAAACACCCGCCGAACCAAACCTCCTATCCCCTGGCTACTCCTCCCACCTCCAAAGCTCTTGACACAAGCTTGATTCCGTGGCCGCCACACCTCATTTCGCCGCCGAACAACACCTCATTCCGCGGCCACCCATCGGAGAAACCTTTCATTCCCAGGCCTTGTTGGAGGAACGGCCACTTGACTTTGTCATATGTCTTTTCAAATTTGATTTTGAATACTACTCCACTGATATTTTCGGTGCATTTCATGGACAGTCTCCTCCAGGATTACTGCTCCAACGAGTATCTCCCTGAACAAAGATTTGTAGTATTTCGTGATAAAACGTTCAAGCTCCGCCTGACCTTCAATCATACCCTCCTGGTGGTCTCCCGGTACACTACTGGCACTCCCGGTACACTATCGATGAGCCCGAAACTTTTCTGGCAACCAAAACAGGACTTCCTATATATGAATCTTTACCTCTGGACCATTCCAGAGCTCCTCGTGACGTCCGGGATCTCATCCGGGACTCCGAACAAACTTTGGTCACCACCATACATAACTCTATACTACCGAAATGTCACCAAACCTTAATAGTGCAGACCCTGCGGGTTCGAGAAATATGTAGACATGACTGAGACACCTCTACGGCCAATAACCAATAGCGGGACCTGGATGAACATATTGGTTCCTACATATTCTACAAAGATCTTTATCGGTCGAACCTCTATGTCAAGGATTCAGTTAACCCCGTATAACGTTCCCTTTGTTCTTCGGTATGTTACTTGCCCGAGATTCGATAGTCGGTATCTCCATACCTAGTTCAACCTTGTTACTGGCAAGTCTCTTTACTCGTTCCGTAATACAAGATCCCGCAACTAACACTTAGTCACATTGCTTGCAAGGCTTATTGTGATGTTGTATTATCGAGTGGGCCCTGAGATACCTCTTCGTCACACGGAGTAACAAATCCTAGTCTTGATCCATGCTAACTCAACAGACACCCTCGGAGATACCTGTAGAGCACCTTTATAGTCACCGAGTTATGTTGCGACGTTTGATACACACAAGGCACTCCTCCGATGTCCGTGAGTTGCATGATCTCATGGTCATAGGAACATATACTTGACATGCGGAAAATAGTAGCAATAAACTAACACGATCATATGCTACGTTTGTAGTTTAGGTCTTGTTCATCACATCATTCTCCTAATGATGTGATCCCGTTATCAAATGACTTATCATGTCCATGGCTAGGAAACCTTAACCATCTTTTGATCAACGAGCTAGTCTATTAGAGGCATACTAGGGACATGGTTTTGTCTGTGTATCCACACATGCATCTAGGTCTCTGATCAATACAATTATAGCATGGATAATAAACGATTATCATGAATAAGGAAATATGATAATAACTAATTTATTATTGCCTCTAGGGCATATTTCCAACAATTTTCTAGCCGATTGTTTGTAAGGTCTAAAACCGGCCTGTATAGGTAACCGATGCTCCACTAGCTCTCTGCTTAAACCTGGCATCTCATGATATTCCCATGCAAAGCAACAAACATATTCTTTCAATAGCCTGATCAACTCAGCTTTATGATCGTCTTTCAAATTCTTTTTTACAAACGTCGGCCTAGGAACTGAACCATCCCCTATATCTATTTCCTCTAATGGATCTGCCGACTGAAAACCCTGTCCTAATTTAGCCATGTCATCCAACTCCTCTACAGATTCATACATATCGTTCTCACTAGACCGATATTCTACAAGACGTTTCTGCAACCACTCAGAATTAGAATCCATTTAAACATATCATACCTTGGAGTCGATTGCCACTAATCGGCTTTAAAGAGACGGGCACAAAGCCATTCTTTGTTGCGCTAAGGAAATCAAACTCTGACAAGTCGCGTCCCGTCAAGCAAGTAGCATTGGGGTGTTGCCAATCCACCGTTGCATCGGCCAAAGCAACACAAGCCGAATTATACGCATAAATTACTTCCACCTCATTATCAACACACTAGATCAAAAATTGGTGCATGGTAGATGGTACACACTGGTTTGCATGAACCCAATCACGGCCTAGTATGATGTTGTAATTACCTTGCGCCTCGGCAACAAAGAATGTAGTAGCCAAAGTTTTGCTCCCTACCGTAAGCTCCACATACATCAAACCTTTGGCTTCAGTTTTCTCTTTGCCTTCAAACCCACTAAGCACCATATTGGTCTTGATTAATTCATCATCGGGCAAACCCAATTTCTTGAAGACCGAATAGGGCATAAGATTCACCACAGCGCCACCATCAACATGCATCCTAGTGCGTGGTGCTGCATTGATATGACCTTTGAGGTACAATGGTTTCAAGTGCGTCACTGGTTCTTTTGGCTTCTCGAATATTGCATTTCTGGGGCCAAAATCCAGCTGAGCCACTTCCCCTTCTTCATCTATAGCACGGAATTCAGCGGGTAAGTAATACACCATACCTAGTGTCAATAAATGTACCGGGATGTTTAAGCATGATGTATCATTGTTAGCACATAGGATTAGATCTAGATTTAAAGATGACCTACTCAAATGGGTCACTTATCTCCCCCCTTGAGGTTAGTTTTTTCTCACTCTCAATAGGATAGACCCTGTATATTGTAATTGGTGATTTGTTTTAATAGAAAAGGATGTGGGGTGTTTTACCCTACAGTAGTCGGTCAAAAAAATACATCATATTGATATCCATGCCTTCATTAACCGGTGTAGACTCATAGTCCAACAGATCATCTTCCTCCTCACGCGCGTCCACTGAATCTGAATTCTGTCCGAGTGAAGGAGAAGTAATAGGCGACTGAGATGATGTCACAGCTACATCATCCTCTTTTGCTGGTGTAATTGCTACCGAGGTAGATGTAGAATCCACTATGTTTTGCACTGGTTTGGGCTTCCACACTTTCTTCGCTGGTATCATGGGTCGAGTGACATTGAACAACTCATCCCTTTGTTTCTCAGCTTCTTGTTCGGCCATCTCTTGATTCCTCAACCTCTGTAATTTCCTCTTTTGTGTCTTCATTAGCCCTGGAGGACACCACTTTGGTCGAGTGTATTTAGGATCAACTGGCTTTACTTGGCTGGTACTTGCTTCATGATCATTGGTCGAGTGCTTTGGCGCGATAACAAGTATCGACTCAGTTGAGTTGTTACGCACAGTCAACTGTTGCATGGTGAACGTTTCACTCCCCAAGATGAGTGATTCAGCATTGATATTTTCCTTGCCTTTCCCTGACTCCACTGCTGTAACACTCGGTAGCTTGACACGCCACTCTTGTTGACTTTTTTGGCCTACGAAGTTTTCACTCGGGCGCACCCATTTACTCGGACGAAATCCACTCGACCGTATTCTTTCATTCAGATAACTTCTGCCCGAGTGCATTCTTACACTCGGATAGTTTCCACTCGGAGGCATATTTTTACCAAATGAGTAATGGACACCCGTGTTCAGTCGGCTTTCATATGAGCATCCAAGTCGATCCCAAACAGCTTGTCGTCGTTCTTGTGGAAGTGGCATCCTTGATTCAGTCGGTTTTGCATGCTGACTGAACATATCAGTTGATGGTGACCTTGATCACTTCAGGTATGATGACCGATTAGAGCTAGAACCGGTCGACTGATTTGCATATTTGGACAACAACATATCAAAAGTTGGCTTGACTCGCTTATGATGCACCTTGGCTTCTTTCCTCTTCCACTTGCCAACTTCTGGACTCTTGGGTTTAACAAACTTAACACGAGTGTCTTGTTGCACTTGTTGTTGCCCCCTGAGTGCAGGATTCTTGATGGTGATCTTGATTACTTCCTTGCCATCGGGTTGCTTGTGAAGCACAACCTGCCTCCCCAAGACCTTGCTGTCCTCCTTGATTTTCCTAGGCTCACCGATAATGACATTAGTTTTATTAGGAGATTCGACTACCTCTGGCCGAATGAGCAAGTTTCCCCCTCCAAATCCAGAGTGTTCATTGGGAAGGCTGCTTATCAACTTGCATCTTAGAAAAGTTCAATCGTCCGTCATTAATGGCCGATTGTATCTGTCGTCAGAAAACATTGCAATCATTAGTAGCATGAGAAAAAGAATTATGATACTTGCAATAAGCACGCCGTTTCAACTCTTCACTCGACGGTAAAGTGTGAGATATCCTAATGATCTTAGCTTGCAGCAAAGCATCAAATATTTTGTCACACTTAGCAATGTTAAAAGTAAACTTCATCCCTTCGTCACGATTTTTATGAATCAGTTTCAGATCATTGCAAGTAAATGGTTTGGCCTTAGATGGCCAAACAAATTCGGCAACATACATATCACCTTCATCGTCCGTGTGATCACAACCATACTCAACCATATTCATCTTAGGGCGGTCAGTTTTATATCTATGCGCCTCTTTGAGATCTTTGCTCCGGCTCTCCTGAGCCAAAGCCTTTTGCAGGACCTGGTTGACACTTAAGAACTCATAGCCTTCTAGCTTTTCCCTAATGTGAGTTTTCAGACCACTAAGCACAAGGTCAGCCAAGTCCCTCTCGGTTATCACCAAACTATAGCACCGGTTCTTTGTATCCCTAAATCTCTTGACGTAATCGGAGACCGATTCATCACTTTTCTGCTTAACCGATGTAAGATGTGATCATTTAAGTTCGTTGTTGCCGCTATAAAAGTGATCATGAAATTTCTGTTCCACCTGCGACCACACATGGATAGAACCATGTGGAAGAGAAGAAAACCATCAAAATGCAGTACCAGTTAATGATAAAGGAAACACTCGCACTTTTAATTCATTTAGCGAGCCTGCTTCACCCATTTGTGCTAAGTATTGACTAATATGCTCCCATGTGGTTTTTGTGCCTTCTCCATTGAACTTAACAAAATCTGGAATTTTATATCTCGGACGGCACTGGATAGCGTCGAAGTACTCGGGGTACGGTTTTGGTAAATTCGATTCCGAGGTAACTCAACTCCGAAATTCTCTCTAAGCATCTTAGCCATCTCCTCTCTAAAACTAGCTAAAGAATCGTACGCAATAGACTATGAAGCTTGTTGTTGTGAGATGGGAGGAATAGAATTACTGGCTGTCGGCAGGACCTGTGGCACATATGTTGAACTGTAGTTCAGCTATGGCCGAGTGCTTGCACCTGCAGGTACAGCTTGGTTCGGTATAGGTACTAAACTTGGCAAGCTCATGATGGAATTAGCGGGTGCAGCCACAATCTGATTGGTGTGGGTAGGATAGTAATTCATCGGCATGGGAGGTGCCGATGAAAGAGGTAAAGACAGATTAGGGTTTCCTACACTAGCAGCCACAACAATATTACCACTAGACGATTGAGGCATATTTTTCTATGCATTGGTATTTTCTATGAAAGTTTGATAGAGCAAATTATTACCATCGGCAATACGACTCTCAATCTCAGCCCATTGCTCGAGAGAAAAGGTAGTACTTACAGGAGCACTACTAGAAAAAAGGCTGATAGTGGTGCACCTGTTTTGCCTACTAATTGCGCACTACAGGTGCGCCACTAGCACCACGCCATTAGAATTTTTTACTAATGGCGCACCACAGGTGCGCCATTAGTATATGGTATACTAATGGCGCACCATGCATTGCGCCATTAGTATTGCTCACGGTGCGCCATTAGTATGCCTCCCAGGGGCCATATTTACCCATGTGCTCTGGCTTTCTAATGGCGCACTAACGTAGGATGCGCCACTGGTGTGCTTTTTGCAGTGCGCCACTAATGTGCTTGGTGGTGCGCCACCAGTATGAATATTAGGTATTTTTTTCTTTTTTTCTTTTCTGATATTTGCACAGGTTACAAAACATATTACTGCACAGAATATAGAGAGCACAACATATAAACAGCATATTTATCGAATACAATAGAAGATTAGTCTCCGAATACAATTCATCATATTAGTCTCCGAATTTAAAATACTGAACGACGTTAGAACATTACAAGTCTCGACACCGCGAGTAGCGAGTTTGTCTTCACATTACAAGTCGATATCGATCATCTAAACTACCATCACATAGAAGAGAGTTGCGGTCATCACGATGAGCATCATCGCGATGAAACTGGTCTTCATCCGGTTCCTCCAACGCTCCCTCCTCTCTCCAGCTAGATAGCACGCGTCTCTGACACTCCTCCCAGTCTCCGACACTCCTCCCAGTCGTCGTACACTCCGGGAACGTTACCCTTGTACACGACATACAGCGGCATCTCTATACATTAGCCAAACAAAACGTTAGTAGCAATTCACAGACAATACATAAGCAATATATAAGTATGCAACAAAAGAATCGGAAGAAAAAAGCAACACATTAATAGCATGATTCATGGTCCTACTAATAAATAGCATCGATTACATATAAGTTGAACGACTGTCCAAACCAAAGAAACATACAAGTTCATTAAAGTTTAATATTACAACATAAGTCAATCGACATTTCAGAACTACATAGCATCACTACTTTCGACTCGACTCAGGAACCGGAGCATGGATGAAGCCGCCGTCTTTAGTGATGGTCATGAAATCGCGGGCGTTGTCAGCCTGCATTTGTAGCGTTGTTTCTATCTCACTGTTGGACGGTTGATATCTGAGGTAGAACTGCCCCGAGGTACGAAGGACATCTTGATGGATGATTTCCGCAAACTCCGACTGGATGCGATAGAATTTTTGTCTGATGTCCGCGTCCTGGATTGCCGACAAGCGTGTGGCCCAATCTTTGAGATTATTTGGTAGCAGAAGGTGATGTTTGTCCGTACGATCGCCCGCATGTGATGGAGGGCGTAGTAGGCATCCTTCTGACTGCCAGGCGGCTGCTTGACGCAGGGGAACGTCATATTGTGGGTGAACACGTGCTTGCCGTACCTACGAATTGTCCTGCTGAAGGTGCCTCCGGATCTGGCGTAGCCGGGGAGAACATCATCAAGAACTTTCTTGATATTTGTGTAGTCTATCTTCAACTGAAGGTCCGAGTCGAAATACATGGCCATGGAATAGTTCGGGCTTATGAGGATGAGTGTGCAATGTGTGTCACTGTGCACAAAACACGGAATGTTAGAAAAAAAAGAACGATCGAAATCTAAGAAATCATATGTTACGGGGCGGTGAGGGGATGACTTACTCGGGAAAGTAAGGCACGAGGAAGTTATCCTTATCTGGGTTTGCCAGAATGACACCTTCGAGGTGTGAACTCGCGACTTGCCGGTCCCCAGCGCTGCCCAAGATCTTGGCACGCATGTAGAAGGGGTCGACTATCACGATGTCTAGGGTCTTGTCTCTAATGATCCGCATCTCCATACTCAGTGAAAATAGCTGAACGAAGGTGTAGTGCAGCGGATGAAGGTTAAACGTAGCGTAGATGTCATCAAACCGCAGGACGATCGTATCCCCGATGGCGCTATCCACAAAGCCCTTGCCCTCTGGCACCTTGGCCACGAAAACCGGGTATGCCACATCATTCTTGGAGAGACGCCGCTTCTCCAAAGAAAGAACACTATCATGCAGACTCCGCATAGCACCGGTTGCAGCATTGAGCAGATTAGTCGGTAGCAATGGCCTACCCGCCACATGCACCCTCCTCGAGATATCCTTAGGTGAAGGTGACCCGTCCTGAGCACGGATCGTATTCGGTGCCGGCTGGCTCGCACCGCCCTTGTTATTCTTTCTTTTCCATCCCTTCTTCTTCTGCTGTAATGGGATCGAGTTCTGCTCATAGACCGCCTTCTTGAGTGTGTTGGGGCTGATAATATTTCGCACCTCGGCTATCTGAGGCTCGGTGAAGGCGGCAGCTGGAGGCGTCTCCTGAGAACTGAATGCCAGACGATGCCTGTTGCAATTGGGTTTCTGTGCGGTACCAGCTAGATCGCGGTCGTCTTTTGTAGGGTTGGGTTCTTGAGAAGGAGGCCCGAATAACTCGTCACCATACCCATGTTCGGCAAAGTACTTATCGACGTTGGTAAATGTACCGTCGTCGTTGTCGTCGTCCGGATCCTGTGCCATATGCATGTCCGGCATGTCCGGTAGCGTTGTGGCGGTCTTGCCATGGCTTGGCGCCGGCACGACTGGTGGTGTTGTCTTTGGGGTGGTGTCCCCCGCCCCCAAACGAATCTAGCTCTTTGGCCAAAGCAGGGGCCAGCTTACGCAGGCGCTGAGGGTCATCACATCATCTTCGTCGGCCCCAGCGGGTCGAATCGGAGGTAACAAGTCGTCGCAGCCTGGCAGCACCCGAACCAGTTCAACCCTATACACGGTGGGTGGCATCGGATTACCGTGGAACACGGGGTTGCCCGGTTGAACGATTTTGCCCTTGCCGACATCGATCAACTCGCCATCCATGAAGTGCAGGAGAGTGCATGGAACGTCGGCGACGCCCTGCGAAAACATGTAGGGGGTCAGGGATGCCCAGTCAAAGGCAAGGAGATGAAGTCATCAGTCGAGAGGCTGAGTTACCACGATGGCGTCGAGCTCGGCTAATGTCGAGGCACCGCCAACGGCGGGCGTGCAACTAACGGAGGGGCCGCTTGCTGGTGAGGTGCCCGCCGGCGTACACCCGGGTGCATTAAGCTCCAATGCCTGTGCCGGCGCCGGAGACACCAATACCGCCTCCGCCGGAGACACCAATGGCGCCGCCTGCGCGTTGGGCGAGTTGCTGGGCGTGAAGCTGGGAACCGGGGGTGGCCCCTGTTGGCCGCTCGCAATCCACCCCTGCAGCCCCTCAACCAAGGTAGGCATAATGGCGGTGATCGTCGCTCCCAGTTGCTCTCGCACTTGCTCTGAGACTATGTCGGGAATCCGCGCCACTTGTTCCTTGAGGTCTTGAACCTCTCGCGCTTGGCTTTCCGTGCTGGTCTTTCTCTCCATTCGCCCACCAGCGTTATAGTATGACGACCATTTTGTGGACAAGCCTTTGCCGGCCACATGAACAGCTGACGACGGCTTACTGAACTTATCCTTGTTTTTCATTACGTTCAAGGCCCTATTTAAAGTGTTGTCCCAAGGGGAGCTCTGAGACTACCCCGCGCTACTGCTTTCAGTCTCCTGCGAAAGGAATGTGAACCATTTAGAAATTTGGCTTCATTAATTATAATGCAACCATATGGAGCTAATTACGCGGGGGTGTATTCCTTACCATAACACGCTCAAGCGCCTTGGTCTTCGCATCCATGGTAAGCTCCTTTGTTACCGGGTCCACCTTGCACCGGGCCCTGACATAGTTCCTGGTCTGCTTGTCACGGTATTTCTCGAAGCGGGGCGGTAGGCCTTGCTCGGCACGCTCCGCGTCCTCCTTGTCCCATATAGGTTCCTCCACTCTTTAACCGCCGGGACCGAGTTGGTGGACCCCTAAGTTCAAGTCCCGTATATCTTTCCCCCACTAACTTGATTCCAGGGTTGCGCTGCTCTCGCACTTGATCTTGAACTCCTTGTAGTCATCTTCGCTGATCGAAGGATTTTTCGCCTTGATCTTCTCATAACTATCACCTTTGTCAATCATTTTCTTGACCGCGCTTCTCCAAGTAGACAGGGCCGTGCTCATCTTCGTGAGGGCGGCACTGTTCGCTTTATTCCCTGAGAGGCGTGTGTTTGCGACGTCACCGGGGAACTTGTATCGTTCGTGCAGCTTCGTGAAGAGGAGGCTGCGCAAATTCCCTCGGTCAGGATGCCTTAGATTCTCGGTGTTGATTGAGACGGTGCTCCGGAGAATGCACCCGAGCTGAACCGAGTACCCCTTGACTAATTCTTTGGGCGCCGTTGGATTCCCCTCGGAGGACACTTCAGTAAACTCCTCCTTGACGGTGCCGAGCACATTCGGGGGCCGGTCCTTCCGTTGCCTCTTCGGTTGGCTGCCATCTGTGCGTGCGCTGCCATCATCAGTGGTGGCATCCTCGGCGGCACCATCAGTGGTGTCATCCACGACGCCACTAGGGGTTGTGTAGTCGGGATTGGTGTCTTCCGTGGCATCCTCATAGCGGTGAGGTTCTTCCTCCATCTCCTGGGACCACTCCCAGAATGTCTTGCCCGAACCGCCGGCCTCGTCGTTGTGGGCCATGTTTCAATTGCTGGTTTTGGAGGGCAAAGCATTGTTAAATGGTCTAGGAGCCGGAAGAGCAACAGCCTTTACAAGTTCCCCGGAGTAATAGGGAGAAAACGACTAGGGGAATTCAAACCCTGGGCCATGCATTAGTCGCAAGTACCCCATATGTCCTGTTTTTAGCAAAGTCATGCTAAAATTCACGGAAAATTTCAGCATGACCTTTGCTGAAAATAGGACATATGGAGTACCCGAATTTGCCGGAACGGAAGTTAATCGACATTCCGGCAAACTCAAGGGCCTCTCGGGCTACCTGCAAAATCATCACGACACGATGGTCGGACACAAAACCCAGCAAACTAGCACCACAATGTGCCTCTACTTTCATATGGATGAAAAGGCCACAGACCATATGGTCCTCTGCTTTCTTAACAACAAAAATACACATTCAAGTTCACATTCAGATGCTCCATCGAACTGTTTTCTATAGTTTATATTCTTCCCAGTGCAATATTGCATGCAGGTTCATAATGCAGATAGGGCACCACTGCTATGAAACAATTAGGTAGGTGATAATTCAAGTCAGGAAAAGTAGCTAGGTCAACAATATTTAGATAAATTTGTTTTCTTATACAGGGCATATACAAACATAAGGCATAGACAGTAAAAGGCAACCACTCCATACTTTATACTATACCTACAGCAGGTTCCTAGTTCATAAATCAATGTCATCTAAAGGAATTTATAAGGAGCATACGTTCCTAGTTCATAAATGCCATATAAAGGAATTTATAAGGAGCATACATTCCTAGTTCATAAATGTCATCCAAAGGAATTTATAAGGAGCATACCAGGAGCTAATCCTGTCAAATAATGGCAAGCCTGAAAACAATTCTGCTTTTTATCGAAACAAACAGCGGCGCGAAGTAGGGGAGAGGATCAAGGGAAGCATTTACATGTTGCTACCCCTGCTGCAAACACAGCACTACCATGTCACTAGCTACCTCTACCATGCACCCAAGTCTTTTATATGGAGTGAGCCTTCCCAAAGCCGAAGATGAATGGCTCGTTCCTCATTTTATTTCTCTGTAGTGGAACTATTGATTCCTATCCCATGCATTACTTTTTAAATATATGCATGCTGGGGATGGTATATTGTACATGTAGGCATAGGAGGCACCAGGAACGATCAATGATCAACAGACAATCCAGACAGCAGCTTGACACTGTCAAGGAGCCTCCTCCTCCTACTACTCTTGCCACATCAGCTATTTCCCTGCCGGCCACTAATTGGTGATAAGTAGACTGACTGGATCATCTCATATATCTCGAATTTATTTGAACTGATTAAATTGAGGGGAGGGGGGGGGGTATGTATAAGTTTCTGTGAACCCCTGATCTTGTTTCCTTCTGCCTTAAACATGCATGTATGTATAAGTTTTCACCAAAAACAGGCCAAAAATGTAAGGTGGATATTCATCCATCAGGAAACTGGAAAATAACATCCACAAATGTAAGGTGGCACCAATCTAGAGAGAGAGACAGTGGGAGGGGGATGGAGAGAGAGAACTTACCACAGATCTTGTCGCCTCCAGAGCTAGGGTTCCGGCCGTGGCAAGGGGGCGACGGGGGAGATGGGACAATCGGAGGCTAGGGTTCCTCCTTCGCCGTCCTCCTCCGTGTAGGTTGCGCCGCCGCCGGGGATTGCGGCGCCGTCCTCCTTCTCCTTCGCTCGCCGGGGATCGCGACGCCGTCCTCCTCCTCCTTCGCTCGCTGGGGATCGCGACGCCGTCCTCCTCCTGCCCGCATAGGTTGCTATCGCTCGGGGATTGGTTCCACACGGGGTGCCGGCCAGCAGGAGAGGTTTGGACAGGTTTGGGTCGGGGATGAGATGGGCTGGGGATAGCAATGGCGCACCTCCCGGTGGTGCGCCATAAGTATATCCATAGCAATGGCGCACCACTGAGGGGTGCGCCATAAGTATCGTCACACGCCAAGTGTAGTACTAGAGGGGTCGAAGCCCTCTCCTGTTAAGGTTCGAGGCAGTAGTGTAGTGGTAGCCGGCTCTCTGTGCAGACCACTCTCTATGCAGACCAAAGGTCTAGGGTTCGAGTCCCAGGCGCCCCTTATTTTGTGTTTTCCTGTTTAGATTGTATGTGTATGTGCTGAGTGTATGTATATACATGATAGATGTTTTTTAATTCATTTTATGTTTAGATATACATGTGTGTGTAGTGTATGTGAGTGTGTGGGCTTGTATACATGTTTGTGTGTGAGTGTATGTGTGTGAGTGTGGTGTCACATGCATGTGTGTATGTGCATATATATATGCACTTGTGCATATGTGTGTGTGATGAACACCCACACACATAGGTGTGTGTGTTCTCATGAGTGTGGGTGTGTCTATATGCACTTGTGCATATTTGCCATGTGTGTGTGTATGTGGGGTAGTGTGTGTAGGTTTGTATGTGTGACAAGTGGGCCATGCCCCACTTGTCATATACCCTATCAATATGTGTTGGGTGTTTTATTGCTTGATGGGTTATGCTAATTCTTTTTCATTTATAGCTATATTGAATATGAAAAAATATCATCAAATTTGAAAAAATATTCTTGAATCAAAAAGTGCCCATGAAATTTAAAAATATTCATGAGTTCAAAAAATATTAACAAATTCAATACTTTTTGTGAAATTCAATACCATAATAAACATAAATAAATATTCATGAGGACACTAGAACGGAAGAAATATCATTTCAATATGTCAAAATACAATTGAGAAATGAAGGCTACAATTTAAATACACTCGATCTTAGCTAGCTATCTGTTCACAATCTTCTTGCCCTTATTTTTCGCAAATGGAGTTCTTCTTTTGAACGGATGCCCTTTAGGTAGGGTGATCCTGCTTCTTCTTGTGGTGTATGCTGGTACTTCATCGTCGTCGTCATGTTCCATCTTCGGGTCGCCGTACTTGTCGAAGTCTTTCTCATTGGCGACTACATCCATTCCCATGATCTTCCTTTTGCCTCTCCTCACGACAACACGACTGGGCTTTGACGGGTCGGTAATGAAGAAGCATTGGTCCACTTGGGAAGCAAGTACCCATGGCTCATTTTTTGCGGTGGCGTTTGCTCCCGCGGTCTTCAATTTGGCTTCGGGTATAATCATGGTGGTGAAATACCGGTCTTCTTTTAGGACGCTCTTGGCCCATCTGACACGGAACATCGGGACCTTCTCTCCAGCGTAGCTCAGCTCCCAGATCTCCTCGATCCTTCTGTAGTATCTGTCCTTGTCATTACCGGTGTAGGATTCCATCGTTACCCCGGAGTTCTGATAACCATCGCTCTTCATGTCCTTTCCCTCGGTGTAGAATGTGTAGCCGTTGATATCGTACGCCTCATACGTCATCAGATTGTGCTCGACGCCCTATGACAAGGCGAATATGAGTTGTTCTTCCGCGGAAGAATCCTCATGTAAAGGGTACGACAGTAGCTTCTTCTTGAACCAATGCGTGAAACATGAGTTGTGCTCTTTGATTATATCTCCGTACGTCCTCTATTGGCCTCGGTCATTGTACGTCTTCTCAATAAAGGTTTTGTGCTCTACCACCCAAGGATCGACCACGTCTATGTGTGGTAGTGCGACTAGGTTTGCTCTTTCAAAGTCGGCGAGTCGACCCTCGAAGTCGACATGCATTTCACGGCGACCCTCACGGTTACCCCATCCAGCGAGCCTGCCGAGGTGCCTGTTGACGGGCAGACCAACGGAGTTCTCGATGCCTAGATAATTCGTGCAGTAGGAGATGCACTCTTCAGTCAGAAAACCCCTGGCTATGCTTCCCTCTAGACGTGACATGTTGCGAACGTATCCTTTGATGACACCATTCATCCTTTCGAACGGCATCATGTTGTGCAGGAACGTCGGCCCGAGTTGGATGATATCCTCCACGATATGGACCAGAAGATGCACCATAATGTCGAAGAATGCGGGCGGGAAGTACATCTCAAGCTCGCATAATATCACCACGATCTCTTTCTGTAGCCTTCTGAGTTGCGTCACGCCAACCGACTTTCGAGAGATGACGTCGAAAAAGTTGCATAGGCCAAATAGCGTTTCACGGACGTGCGCGTCCATGATCCCACGGATTGCAACTGGAAGTATCTGCGTCATCAGCACGTGACAGTCGTGAGACTTCATCCCGCTGAACTTCTGCTTCGCTGAGTCTAGGTATCAGCTTATCTTCCCCGCGTAATCGTCAGGAAGTTTTACTCCTACGAGGCAGGTGAAAAACAGATCGATCTCCTCCTAACTTAGAGTGAAGCATGCGGGAGGGAAGTCATTTGCGTTCTTCTTGGCCTTTTTGCCTTTGCGATGACTTTCCGTGTCCTGCTTCGCCTCATCATCATCATCATTATTAGCGTGAAGCTCCTCGCTAATGCCCATTGATTTCAAGTCTGCCCTTGCTTTCGGTCCATCTTTGGTCCTCTCTGGCATGTTGAGCAGGGTACCAAGTAGACTCTCGCACACGTTCTTCGTGATATGCATGACATCAAGGCTGTGAGGCACACGGAGGATCTTCTAGTACGGCAAGTCCCAGAAAACAGTCCTCGTTTTCCATACCTTCAGCAGCGGCTCTGGCGCCTTTCGCTTCTTTCCCGGCTCTGCCGCCTTTCCCGGCGGTGGGCACTCTTTCCAATTTTTCAACAGCTTGTCTATTTCCTCGCCGCTCCCCGTACGCGGGCGTCTTTGGGGTTCGGTTTCACCATCGAACAGATCCTTGCGTTTTCTCCATGAGTCATCGTCGCGAAGCCACCTTCGATGTCCCATGAACACGGTTTTCGAAGACCCGGGATCTCTATCTAGCTAGCGATACGTTGTGTCATCCATGCACCTGATGCATCCAGAAAATCCGTGGACCACCTGCCCCGCGACATATCCGTAAGCGAGATAGTCGTCCACCGTCGTGAGCAGTGCGGCTCTCATAGGAAAATATTCTTTCTCTGCGGCGTCCCACATATTGGCTGGCGTTTTCCACAGCGTGTCTAGCTCCTCTTTCAGCAGCCCCAGATACAGATTGATGTCGTTCCCTGGTTGTTTCGGCCCTTCAATTAGCATACTCATGTGAATGTACTTCCTCTTCATGCACAACCAGGGGGGAGGTTGTACATCCACACAAACACAGGCTAGGTGCTATGTGTGCTTCTCTGGCTGCCAAGCGGATTGACTCCGTCGGTGCTCGCGCCCAGCACGATATTCCTTGGATCGTTCCCAAATTCTGGGTGTTCGAAGTTCAACGCTTGCCACTAGCTCGCATTCTTAGGGTGACTCAGCATCTTGTCTTGTTTATTTATCTCCGGATCATTTGCGTCATCTTCTCGCTTCTTCTCGTCCTTATCCACGTGCCAACGCAGAAGCTTTGCTACCTTAGGGCCCGCGAAATACCGCTGCAGACGAGGAGTGATCGAAAAGTACCACACCACTTTTCGAGGAGCTTTCTTCCTCTTCTTGTATCGAGTGACGCCGCACACCGGACATATGGTAGACTTCGCGTGCTCGACCCGATAAATGATGCAATTGTTCATGCACACATGGTATTTCACGTGCGGTAAATCTAGAGGACACACGATTTTCTTCGCCTCCTCGAAACTGGTCGGGCACTTGTTCCCCTTGGGAAGACGTTCGTGCCAGAATGACATGTTCTTGTCGAAGCATGCGTCGGTCATTTTGTGTTTTACCTTCATCTCCAGAGCCATGAGCGTTACTTTCAGGCGGGTATCCTCGGTCCTGCATCCTTCATACAATGGAGTAACCGCGTCTATCTCTAGTTGATCCAGCTTGGCTTTCTCTCGGGCGGCAGCTCTTTCATTATCCGTCTGCTTGAGAAGCAGCTCTTGAATATGAGGGTCCTGCACCCAGCCCATCGATGGTCCATCGTCGTCTGCTCCGGCATCTTCATCTTCATGATCATGCCCTTTGTCTGCTCCGGCATCTTCCTCATCATCATGTCCGACATCTTCTACACGATGACCGTGTACCGCATCTACTTCGTGATCATGTCCTGGAGATTCTTCGTCTTCTCGCCCGCCCTCGCCGCGGTTGTATTGCTCATGCCCTTCCTCATTTCTTGACCGACCCCCATGGATGACTTCATAATCATCTTCATCACCTTGCCACCGATAGCCATCCATGAAACCACGCACGAGCAGGTGGCCCCGCACCTATATGGAATCTGGGTCCATAAGGCTCCTCAGCTTGCATCTTCGACATAGACATCTTATCTCCGTCTCGTTATTTTCAAGCATCTCGGCCTTTGCGGAGCTCAAAAACCTATTCACGATGCCTTCGGTCATCTTGCGGACCATGGTCGCCTGCGGGGTAGAGCAAAACGATATTTTAGAACCAAGAAAAAATTTGGCATGACTTTGCCTAAAAATAGGACCAAAAAGAATGCATAGTGCTAAATTCTCGCCGAAACGGAAATGAATCAACATTCCGAAAAAATATTGGCAACTATTGCATTTCAAATACCGGTACCTGCAAACACAAACATATATGCAACACCACAAACATATGCAACACCACAAACGTAGATCTAGCTAGGCCATAAAAAGTGCATGTGCACGTTGTTGGAGGGAGAAAAAAAGTAGAGCTACAACATAAAAGCTTTCCCCTTACTTACCTATCAAAAAAGGTAATTGAACCACTTAATTTGGGTGAATCTATGATGCAAATGAGGTGCGGAGGAGGAGGCACCCGAGACAAGCTTGGAGGAGGAGGTGGAGAGAATGAAAGTGAGGAAACTGAGTGTGGTAGGTGGCTGTCCAAAATATCTAGCTGGTCACAGGTTACTAATGGCGCACCACCTACCAATGCGCCATTAGTAACCCTGGCTACTAATGGCGCACCAGCTGGAGGTGCGCCATTAGTAGTTTTTGAAAAAAAAACATAGTAGTGGCGCACTGTGCTTGTCGTGCGCCATTAGTAGTTAAACTACTAATGACGCACTCTGACATGGTGCGATATTAGTAATTTTGGAAAAAAAAAGTTTGTTAGTAGTGGCGCACCAGTTGTGTGGTGTGCCATTAGTGCCCATCACACTAAGAGGAGGGAACTTGATTTCTCCAATCGGAGTGATATTGCCTTGGCGATCTTTCTTGAAGTTTCCATGGAACTCCTGCAACTCCTTCTCTTCACGTGCCCTCTTATACTCCTCATAAGCTTGGCGATGATCAACCGATAGTTCACCAAGCTTGGGCTTAATGATGTTATCGACATCTATCTCAGATGGCCTGGGAAGATCAGACAAGATGGTTGATGAGGATGATTGATCTCTGGTCCCCAGCTGAGTCGCCAAAAAGTGTGTTGACACACGAACACGTCACCGTGTACCCTCGACGCCGGGGGTGATGCACCGCAGCTCATGTCGAGGGAGCTCCGTCCGGCAGCGCGATACGCAAGACAGCCGACGGACGCTTTTTTAGACCCGAAGCTCCGCACGCCCGGGAGGGACCCCGTCAGGGAGTGCGGCGGCTATGGACTGCCCTAGGTCGATTCGCTTGCCCCTAGAGACTCGGGATTCGCAGCTATCAAACACGAAGAACAGCGAAGAACGAGAGAAAAAACAAAGAACGTAGATGAAAAAATAGTATAGATTGATTTGTTCTATTATGTGTTGTTCAATCGGCCGTCACCCCCAACATATATAAGAGGCGGCTGGACTTTTCATACAAGCAAAGGATTCATCTAGGCTTTCCTTACAAGAAAATTACATCAATTCACGTCCTAGAGTCCTAGTTGTAATTCCACTCGGATTCAGTCCAAATCTGGCCCAATCTCCTGTCTTGCTTCTTGCGTGGGCCGTTGAATCTTCATATCACCTCCGATGGAGACAGTCGAAACATCAATTTTGTGTTCTTCGACGAGACAAACAATCCGTATGTTGATCACTTTTCCAAATGAAGCCATCTCGAATACTCCACGAGTTCATCTTTAACTTCGAATCGAACTCGGTCACGTAGCAGACTGAGCTGTCCGAATGTTGTAGCATCTCTGCAGGCCATATACTATCTCAGATGATAATGATCTTAAAATCAAAGTTGACCGTTTCGACGTTAAAAAAAATTTCGTGTGGAACACTTTTTCATTCGAGGCCATCTTGAACTTTCACTCCACCGAAACTTTCACTCGACCAAAAATGTCACTCGACGGTGATTTTTACTCGGATGGCAAGTGCACTCGGGCTGAAACTGTCACTCGACGGTGATTTCCACTCGGATGGCAATTGCACTCGGGCCGAAACTTTCACTCGACGGTGATTTCCACTCGAAAGGCAATTGCACTCGGGCCAAAACTGTCACTCGACGGTGTTTTCCATTCGGAAGGCAATCTTTCACTGAGAAATTCCGAGTGAAACCTCACGCTGATTTTGTTTTGCGTCTCCAGGTCGCATATGACCTCGGATTGAGAAGATTTATATATAAAAATCAATCGCTTCGATGACGCGAAACTTTTTCTTGTTGTAAGTTTTTCCATCCGAGGACGTCTTGAGGGCCGAATAACTCACGCGACCCATCAGACATGTGTCTGATCTCCTGCGCCATATTTTGCTTTGTGAAGGGCTGCACTCTGGTTGTTCTAACTTTTGCATACGACCTTAGATTTAGATGATTTATATATCAAAATCGATCATCTCGATGAGGCGAAGACAATCCATATAGAACATTTCTTCATCCAAGGTTTTCTTGGAGGCGTAATGGACCAAAAAGCACTCAGAACATCTACATGATAATCCAAGTGTGATTTGGCCTTTGAAATGATGCCGAATGGTGATGGCCTAAACATCAAGGTTGTTGCACTCAGCAATATGAACATTCTTGTACAAAAAACCCTTTCGTTTGAGTCCGTCTTTATTGCATTTTGCACCGTGCCAAAATCACTCGTGCCCGAGCCACACAATCCATTCTTCTCCTCTGTTGTTCCTCCAAGCTCGACCTCCAAGCTTCATTTTTCCCAAGATTTGTCTAGATTTGACGGTGCACCAACTATCCAAGTGTTCTAAAAGGTTAGCAACTTCATCATTTCATCTCTCATTGCTAGTTTAGCCCATTTCATGCTCTAGAAGTAGACTGATTTGTGGGTTTTAGTGGAGGAGTGTATGTGGGAGGTTATTTGATTTAGATGCAATTTGATCTTAAGTTAACTTCTTAGTTTGCACATGTGTAGGTGTGGTACTGTTAATTAGGTATCTCAATTTTGTGGTTAGTGGTATTATTAGTGAGTTAGTGTGTTAGCTAGTGTTACTATTAGCTAGTGTGTGTTAGTGTGTGCTAGGGTGTGTCTTAGTGGTATAGTATTAGTGTGTGTGTGTTAGTGTGTGCTCAAATTAACTTCTTAGTTTGCATATGTGTAGGTGTGGTTTAGGGTGCCGATCCGTCCCCGTCCCCATCATCACCGGCGTCGATCGATCGCACCGATCTCGTCGCTGGCACCACCATGGTGAGCCTATTGTTCTTATCTTTGTTACAAAAATCTTACTTGTATGATTTAGATAGTTATTTGTATAATTTTCTTACTTGTATTATTGTTTGTTATTATATAGTGCCATGGTTTTGATATCTGGCCCCGTCAGCTTTGATCCGGTCTATGATTCGGATGTTGTATATTATCTTTTATAACTATTTGTTTCATTTAGTATTTATGACAACTATGCCGACCAATTTGACATAGATTTTTTTATGTAGGAGGTATGTGAACCGGAAATTCCAACCGACCATCTTGTCGAGAGGTTAAATTTAGTTGTCCTGTGTTTCATTCATATATATTGTGTTGAGTTTCATTCGTATATATTGACCCGCTTCTTTAAATTTGATCGAACGGATGCGGGACGATCTCCTACCAAAGGATCGCATACGAGCAATTCAACAGGAATTGGCGGGATTCTTACTTGAAGAGGTCATATCTAAAACCAAAGAATCCCATCGGGAATTGGTAATTAGATATTAGGGATCGTAAGAGATATTATATTGTATATATGCATGAACGTGTGCTATATGTAGTAGCGTCGAATATATATACGAAAACTTGTTGTTCGACCAAGTATGGAGAAATAGGTCACTTCTCTATATTTATGACGATATTGTGTAATGGTTCCTTCATTGCTATATGTAGTAGCGTCAAGTTGAATGGAAAACATAAAATAAAAATGAAAACCCTAAATGAAAAAGAATTGAATGGTAAACTCAAAAAGAAAAGGGAAACACGAAATGAAACACGACCCCTCCAAAACCCTAAACCCCTCTCAGAAAAACCCTAAACCCCGGGCTTGACAGCGCCTGACGCGTGGCGGCCTTTAGTCCCGGTTGGTGTTACCAACCGGGACTAAAGGTCCTCCTGCCTGAGCGTTCCTTAGCGGCCACGTGGAACCCCTTATTCCCGGTTCATAACACAATCGAAACTAAAAAACGGGGGCCTTTAGTCCTGATTGTTTAGTCCCGGTTGCCCAACCGGGACTAAAGGCCCTTACGAACCGGGACTAATGTCCCGTTTTCTACTAGTGGAAACCTTGCATTTTTTTTTGCTTATGTATTTGATATGTAAGTTTTTGAAATATGTATATCAAGTAGTGGAGTGATGCGGAATCACTGGTGTAAAGCAAAATCAATGTCGATTTAAAAACAATGTGTTACTTTGAAAAGAATTCCTTAGTTACGTCTCATTTTTCCTTTTTTGGGATCTCATTGACATTATGCTGCCATTGTTTTTCTAGTTTTAGACTGGTCTAATTATTATTTTTAGATCAAAAGAGTTGAACCTCAGACAGAGGAGATGGTTAGAGTTAATCAAGGACTACGACATGAGATTACACTACCATCCAGGTAAGGCTAATATTGTAGCCGATGCCTTGAGTCGGAAAACTTATGTGAACACACTCACAGCTGGAGGATTACCTCAAGAGTTAGTCGATGATCTCAGAGAGCTCAAGCTAGAGATAGTTCCAAGAGGATATGTTGGTACACTGGAAATTCAGTCCACCTTGACCGAAAGAATTCGTGAAGCCCAGAAATCGGACAAGGAGATAGTTGAGATTAAACAGAGAATGAAAGATGGTAAAGCTAAAGGTTTTCGTGAGGATGAACACGGAACTTTGTGGTTTGAGAACCGAATCTATGTGCCCAATGACCCAGAGCTCAGGAAGTTGATACTTCAAGAAGCCCACAATTCACCTTACTCGATACACCCAGGCAATACCAAGATGTATCTGGATTTGAAAGAAAGTTATTCGTGGACAGGTATGAAGAAAGATATTGCGGAACATGTTGCAATATGTGATGTTTGCCAGCGAGTAAAAGCAGAACATCAGAAACCAGCAGGGTTACTCCAACCTTTGCCGATACCCGAGTGGAAATGGGAAAAGCTTGGTATGGACTTCATCACAGGATTACCCAGGACCCGTTCAGGTTATGATTCCATCTGGGTAGTGGTTGATCGCTTGACCAAGGTGGCACATTTCATTCCAGTGAAAACAACCTATACCAGTGCTAAGCTAGCCAAGATATATATGACCAGGATCGTATGTCTGCATGGAGTTCCGAGGAGTATCGTGTCAGATAGAGGAACACAATTTACCTCAAAGTTTTGGCATCAGTTACATGAAACTTTGGGTACAAGGCTAGAGTTCAATACAGCCTTTCATCCGCAGACAGATGGACAGACTGAGAGAGTCAACCAGATTCTGGAAGACATGTTGAGAGCTTGTGCACTAGACTATGGATCTAGTTGGGATGACAACTTACCTTACGCAGAATTCTCGTACAACAACAGTTATCAGAACAGTGCAGAACACCACTGACGTGGGATGGTGTTGGAGACCGACAACTTTTTGGTCCCGACCTTATCCGAGATTCTGAAGAGAAAGTCAAGTTAATTCGTGACAGACTCAAGATAGCTCAATCTCGACAAAAGAGTTATGCTGACAGCAAGCGCAAGGAAGTGACATATGAAGTGGGAGACCGAGCATATCTTCGTGTATCCCCGCTTCGAGGAATCAAGAGGTTTGGTGTTAAAGGAAAATTAGCACCCAGATTCATAGGCCCCTACAAAATTCTTGAACGTAGAGGCGAAGTTGCATACAAACTAGAATTGCCGGAAGGATTATCCAAAGTTCATGATGTGTTCCATGTGTCCCAGCTGAAGAAATGCCATGCTGAGATGACTGACATCCCTTTGCGAGACACAGTGCCCCTAGAGGCCATACAGCTTGACAATGATCTGACTTACGAGGAGAAGCCTGTCAGAATCCTCGAGACTGCCAACAGAGTTACCCGCAGCAGGATCATCAAGTTCTGTAAAGTTTTGTGGAGTCACCATACCGAGGAAGAAGCCACCTGGGAACGCGAAGAAGATCTTCGTAGAGACCATCCGCACCTATTTTCTAGCCAACCCGAATCTCGAGGGCGAGATTCATCTTAAGATGGGTAGGTTTGTAACATCCCAAAATTTCATTTTGGAATGTTATGATATAGCTATGCATCTATCATCATCATTGCTTGATTTTATGTGTTAGTTGAAATGCCTCTTCTGAATTCCAGAAAGCTCTTTCTACTTCCCCCTAAGTTGCTTTCACCTATTTGAAATTTTGGTTAAAAGTTCAAATAAGAGAGGAGGAACATGACACTCCACACCAGGGACTAATTGGTGATATATTTGAACAATAATAACCAGGGGTTATTTTGAAAATATTTGCAAAAAGGGTTTAAAAACAATTAGACAATTTCTGAAAATAATTTTTTTTTTCAAAGTGTTCAAATGACAGAATAGAAATGTTCATTAAATAGCATTTATTATTCTGTTAATTTTGATATATAATACCCCTATATTTAGTGTCGATTTGAATGCTTTAAATGTATTTGAATGTCTCTGGAAAATTATTAAAAAGAAACGGTAACCGTTTCCGGTATTAAACGGGCCGGCCCACGACAGTTACTCGCGAATTAATTAGAATCCGGCCGACCGAGCGCAGTAACGCCTCCCTCTCTTTCTGACGTTGGACCCCACCACCCGTCCGACCGTTGCCCCGAAATGGTCATCTCCTACCTCCCCGCGCTCGCCGGATCCGACGCCGGCAGTTTCTCCCCTCGCCGGATCTCTCTCCCCTCTTAACTCCCCGCATCTCCCCGCACCCCTATAAAGAGCCCCACTCCCCCGCATCCATTTCCCTCCCCGAGTTCCCCTTCTCTCTCTCGCCGAGGCGCTGTCAATTGCTCGCCGGAGTTACTCCTCCACCGGAGGTCGCCGTCGAGCGTAGCCACCGTCTCCGTCCACCGTTCGCCCCACCGTCGCCACCAATCGACTCCGGAGAACCGTCGCCGTCGCCCGGACCACTTCCCCGTCCTCCCCGACCACCGAAACGCCTCACCATCGTCCTCGCCGCCTTCGGACTCGCCGGAATACCCCCGACGCCGACGACCTTTCCCCGTAAGCCCCCTCGACCATCGGATCCCGAACCAACGTCCGTGATTAGAACAGACTTAAGTCCGAACCGGTACCCACTACCGATCGGTCGCCCGCTCTAATTCACCTACCGCACGCCCCCTTAGCCAATCGGATCGTGCCACGTAGCCCCCTGACCGACGCATATCTTTTTTTTTTCATTTTCTGTATTGTTTTAATCAACAGAATGTTTTCAAATTTTGTTTTGCTTATATATTTTAATATATTTAGTGTTTTGAGTTGATTCCTTTTGCAATAGCTCACATTTTACATGTAGTTTCACACTGTACTTTTAAATTTCAAATTTGAACTATAGAATTTGAATTTAATCAAATTTGCTTAAAATCTTCAAATCTGAATAACTAGAGTTTGAAAATAGATTTTTATATGAATCTTTTTGCTACTGTTTGGTATTAGTTAGGACTACCTTCATGTTTAGTTTGAGGATTTTCAGGATATATTTGATTAATGTTTTTAACCAAAAACGGAATCTGCTTAGTATTATAATATAGTTTTATAAACTCAATTTTGATTAGTTTGGTTTAGAATTAGTTTTATTTGTTTATTAGGCTCTGTTAGTAAACATTTAGTGTTTTCACTCACTGTTAATAAAAATATAAATTTGCCTAGTTTAATTTCATTTAACATAGGAATCACAACTTCTTTTCAAATAGGCATAATTTGATTAAAAC
Organism: Hordeum marinum; assembly: GCA_022496015.1. NCBI lineage: Eukaryota > Viridiplantae > Streptophyta > Magnoliopsida > Poales > Poaceae > Hordeum > Hordeum marinum. Next base: position 134,796 of record JAAAWK010000298.1, on the reverse strand, counting down.
AACTAACTAGTAATAGTTTTGTTTTCAACAAAGTTTTACATAGTTTAATTCTGTTTTCATAAAACAAGTTTATTTGTAAATTATTTCCTGTCAAGAACATGTTTTGCTAATAAATAATAAGTTTAGTTTTCATTCTTTTGTTAATATAACTATAGTTGATTCATATAGTGTTTATCACAAACTTGTATAAACTCTACTAAAGTTTTCCCAACAAACTTAAATTGATTATATTCTGTTTATTAATAAAATATTCTATTGTTTCTTTGCTGACAACAATTGTCTTGTTATTTCAAAATAGTTTTATTATGTCAGTAGTGTTTTCATCCCTCGCCTTTTGGAAAACAAAACTTTCTGTGTTTTCTTACTTGAGATTTGTGCATTGTTTTGTCTTGATTGTTTACTAGTTCTTGGTTGATGTTTGTGAGTTACAATATTTTGTTGTATGCTTATTGAGTGCTTGTTTGCTTCGTTAGATTTTCCGGAGTGCGAAGCTTGTTACTTAGAGTCACTCACGTACGAAGATCATCAATCAGGCAAGTCACCTTGATCATGTTTTACCCATGTTTTATATGCATTAGTTCTACCATCTCCCCAATTGCATGCAAGATAGGTTAGTTGGAAACTTGGTTACATTGTAGTAGTATCATGTGGTAGGTACCCCTCCTCAACCCTCTTTGATAACTTTGGCCCGGGAAACGTTGTTTTACTCTTGCTATGCTATTAGTAAACGGGGTTGGTTGTGTGATTCCTGGGAGTTGAGAGAGTTAATAATTTCAAGACCTACATAATGATCAAGATTTCAAGACTCCAAGTTTTCAACATACCTCTGGGTGGATGATGGTTGAACGGCACCCTGGAGAAACCAGTGGTTAGCCTAGGTGATGCTGGAGATGGCCAGTATTCACGCGGAAAGGTCCACCCAGGCACAAAGAGATGGATGGATGCTTCAAAACCCAAGGCTTACCTGCACAGCCACAAGTCATTATGGGCTCTGGCTTGGTCGGATATCGTGGTGACCCTGGACAGGCGGTGCTACGAGAGGTAGAAGAACGGTAGGAAAGGATGGCCACCGACAGAGTCGCAGGGAAACCCTTTGGAAGACCATGTTTTGGTCATCCGTTTCTCAAACACCCTGAAGTGCGAGAAATCAAACGGAGGCGACCAAATCTTGTGGGGAACGTGTGCAAAACTCTGCAGAGTACTAAACCTAATCGATTAGCCGTGTCCACGGTCATGGACGACTTGAGCCAAAGGAATTGGGACTTTCCAGAAACCTCAACACAATTAATATGATGATGTGGGTATTTAATCATTTTGGGTATGAGAATTGGTTGGTGGAACCATCTCATTAATCAACCAACTTAGTAATATTTTGCTTTGCCCTCTCTTGATGTAGGAAAAACTTGGCTTTACGCAAAAACTTACCACCACCACCTGCCATATATGCATATAGACTAGATGTTTATCTTTTTCACCCCTCTCTTGTGACTTTGCCAGCATATTCCATATGCTGACCTACATGGCTGCAACGTATCATGTTGGAGAATACTTTTCCGACTAGGAGTGAGGACACGTTCTATGCTCAGTGAGATGCCCTTGGAGTCAGATGGACTCACCTACCTTCGACGCTTCTGCAAGACTTAGATATTCTCATGAGTTGGCTTTTAGCCACTTTATTGTAATCTTTATTGTAATAAAGGACTCGATATGAGATTCCGATTAATATAATGCTGTGTGATTTCCCTTTGATATATACATTGATGTACCGTGTGTGTACTAGCATGATCTTGGGATGGTACAGAAACACCGGAGACTTGACCTTTCAGGTCGGGTCGCTACATCCCGGTTGGTGTTACCAACCGGGACTAAAGGTCCTCCTGCCTGAGCGTTCCTTAGCGGCCACGTGGAGCCCCTTTAGTCCCGGTTCATAACACAATCGAAACTAAATAAACGGGGGCCTTTAGTCCCGATTGTTTAGTCCCGGTTGCCCAACCGGGACTAAAGGCCCTTACGAACCGGGACTAATGCCCCGTTTTCTACTAGTGGAAACCTTGCATATTTTTGTTTTTTTTGCTTATGTATTTCATACGTAAGTTTTTGAAATATGTATATCAAGTAGTGGAGTGATGCGGAATCACTGGTGTAAAGAAAAATCAATGTCGATTTAAAAACAATGTGTTACTTTGAAAAGAAATCCTCAGTTACGTCTCATTTTTCCTTTTTTGGGATCTCATTGACATTATGCTGCCATTGTTTTTCTAGTTTTAGGCTGGTCTAATTATTATTTTTAGATCAAATCTAGTTAATTTTTATGCTATGGAGGTACAAGTAATCTTTGTCTTCTCTTTTTCTCTACATAAAATTAAGGCACTAGGCCTGTCTAAAATTGAAATCCACACAAGATCTTACACCGATTTTACAGGCAGGAACGGAATAATAAACTTTGGGAGATTAACAACTCACGAACTAACAATTGTTTTTCTTTCTTTCTTTTTGCGAGTACGAACTAGCAACACAAAAGAACTAGGAAAACCTACCCTGAAGGGGCGCACTTTCTAAATTACTGCGAATACTAGGAGACAACTTACCCGCTTTTTTGAGAAACCAGTCTATTTTTTTAGAGTGGGAAAACTGTCTGATTTTGAAGGGGGGTTTCTTGCCTATGTAGTGCATCAAAAAGGGTTGTCCACAACAGCATAACAGATTTTTGTTTTTTTGTGATCTCATCGACATTACGTACATTGTCCTTATTTTCCTAGTTTTATTAATTTCTAGGCTATGGCCTTTGTTTCCTTTTTTTTAAGATAAAACTAAGGCACTAGGACTGGCTATTGAAAACCACGAAGTATCTAACACCGATTTTACAGACATGAACCAAATAAGTTTGGGAGATTAACAACAACTCTAAACCGTCATAGGCCCCAAGGGCCTTCAGCGTACTGCTACCCCGACGGTGGTCGTCGGCGTACCTCCGTCGGCAACTCAGATGTCGGCGTACCCACAGGAGGTCGTCGGCATACAAAAACCGTCAGCAACGGCGTATAAGCCGACGGCTTCCGTACAACCGTCGGTATAGAGACCCCGTCGGCAATGTTTTGTGACTGACGGCCATTGACGGCGAAGCCGACCAATCATGCGTCGCCACGTGGCAGCCCCTCGCATCTCCTGGTGACCATCTACGCTGACGGTTATGCCGTCGGGATAGGTCTACCACCTATGCCAATGGCCTAGCCGTCGGCGTAGGCGGCCACCAGGAGATGCGCAGAGTGGCCACGTGGCACACTACGCCGACGGCTAGGCCCTAGCCGTCGGCATAGGTGGTAAATCTATCCCGACGGCATAACCGTCGGCGTAGATGGTCACCACGAGAATGCCAGGGGCTGCCACGTGGCATAACCTGGTGTCTCGTGCCATCTATGCCGACGGTTATGCCGTCGGGATAGCTATCACAATTTTTTTCCCTGTTTATTTGTTTGAAATACATAGTTTATACACAAAATATACACATCATATATATATAATGCACTGGACACAGCATAGGCATAGTTCAAGCTTGGCAACATAGTTCAACATAGGCATAGTTCAACATAACGACAAGTTCAACATAATGATAACTTCGACAGAGCCAACAACATAATGATAACTTCGACAAAAGCCAACATAACGACACCAGGAGGGAGGTTGAGCGGAATAAGAAACACGGGCCAACAGCTGTATGGATTGGACGACATACCATATGGATTCAACCCGTCACCTGTTATCGCAATCCTGACATTCCCTGCCTCGGCTGCTTCCTCGGGTTACTCTATATCGATTGATTTCCATGCTTCAGCTTGCGATGGATGTAAGATTGTTTTATCATACATTTTTCCTTCCTTGTGACACTTCATCATTGTAACATCCCAAAATTTTATTTTGGAATGTTATGAATATAGTTATGCATCTATCATCACCATTGCTTGATTGTATGTGTTAGTTGAAATGCCATTTCTGATTTTTCTGAAAGTCCTTTCTACTTTTCCCTATGTTGCTTCCCCTATTTGAAATTTTGGTTAAATGTTCAAAATAAGAGAGGAGTAACATGACACTCCACACCAGGGTCTAATTGGTGAATTATTTGAACAAAATAACCAGGGGTTATTTTGAAAATATTTGCAAAAAAGGATCTAAAAACAATTAGGCAATTTCTGAAAATAATATTTTTTCCAAAGTGTTCAAATGACAGAATAGAAATGTTCATTAAATAGCATTTATTATTCTGTTAATTTTGATATATAATACCCCTATATTTAGAGATGATTTGAATGCTTTAAAAGTTTTTGAATGTCTCTGGAAATTATTAAACAGTAACGGTAACCGTTTCCGGTATTAAATGGGCCGGCCCACAGGTTTTATTCGCGCAATAACTACGAGCCGGCCGACCGCGCGCAACGGACGCCCCTTTCTCTCTCTGACGCTGGACCCCCCCATCCGACCGTTTCCCTCGCTCGGTCGTCGTCTTCTCCCTCCCCGCGCTCGCCGGACCCGACGCCGGCCGTTACTCCCCCTCGCCGGATCTCTCTCTCCTTTACTCCCCCTCACCCCTCGAGCGCCCTATAAGAACCGGACCACTCCCCGCATCCATTTCCCCCCCCGAGCCCCTTCTCTCTCTCGCCAAGACGCCGGCAATTGCTCACCGGAGCTACCCCAAGCCGAAGCTCGCCGTCGACCGTAGCCACCACCTCCGACCATCATTCGCCTCGCCGTCGCCACCAATCGCCTCCGGAGGACCGTCCCCGTCGCCCAGACCACTTCCCCTTCTTCCCCGACCACCGGAATACCTCGCCGACGCCGTCGCCGCTACCGGACTCGCCGGAGTACCCCGACGCCGGCAACCTCCTCCCTGTAAGCCCCCTCGACCGTCGGATCCCGAATCAACGTCCGAGATTAGAACGGACTTAAGTCCGAACCGTTTTCTTATATCGATCGGTCGCCCGCTCTATTTCACCTACCGCACGCCCCCCTTAACCAATCGGATCGCGCCACGTCACCCCCTGGCCGACCGGTAGAATTTCACCTTTTTTTTGATTTTATTTAGAAAACAGAACCTATTCTAATTTTGTTTTAGCTATATCTTTTAACCTGTTTAGAGTTTTGAGTTGATTCTTTTTGCAATAGCTCACATTTTTCATGTAGTTTCACCCTGTACTTTTAAATTTCAAATTTGAACTATAAAATTTGAATGTAATCAAATTTGCTCAAAATCTTCAAATCTGAATAACTAGAGTTTAAAAATAGATTTTGATATGATTCTTTTTGTCACTGTTAGATATTGGTTAGGACTATCTCCATGTTTAGTTTGAGGATTTTTAGGATGATTTTTAATAGTGTTTTAGCTATAAACAGAATCTGCTTATTATTATAATATAGTTTTATAAACTTAATTTTGATTAGTTTGATTTAGAATTTGGTTTTATTTGTTTATTAGGTTCTGTTAGTAAACATTTAGTGTTTTTACTCACTGTTAATAAAAATATAAATTTGCCTAATTTAATTTCATTTAACATAGGAATCACAACTTCTTTTCAAATAGGCATAATTTGATTAAAACGACTAACTAGTAATAGTTTTGTTTTCAAATAAGTTTTGTATAATTAATTCTGTTTTCTAAGACAAATTTATTTGTAAGTTATTTTCTGTAAGAACATGTTTTGCTAATAAATAACAAGTTTAGTTTTCATTCTTTTGTTAGTATAACCATAGTTGATTCATATAGTGTTTATCAAAACCTTTTATAAACTTTACTAAAGTTTTCCCAACAAACTTAAATTGATTTTCTTTGTTTAATAATAAAAAAATTCTATTGTTTCCCTTGCTGTCAACAATTGTCTTGTTATTTCAAAATAGTTTTATTATGTAGAAGTGTTTTCATCATCCCCTTTGGAAAAACAAAACTTTGTGTGTTTTACTTGCTAGAGACTTTTGTGCATTGTTTGCCTTGTTTGTTTAGTACTTCTTTGCTGAATGTTATGAGTACTTATTTTGGTTGTATGCTTATTTGAGTGCATTGTTTGTTTCGTTAGATTATCCGGAGTGCGAAGCTTGTTACCTAGAGTTACTCAAGTACGAAGATCATCAATCAGGCAAGTCACTTTGATCATGTTTTACCCATGTTTTATATGCATTAGTTCTACCATCTCCCCCGTTGCATGCAAGATAGGTTAGTTGGAAACTTGGTTACATTGTAGTAGTATCATGTGGTAGATACCTCTCTCAACCCCCTTTGACAACATTGGCCCCGGGAAACGTTGTTTTGCCTTTTGCTATGCTATTAGTAGACGGGGTTGGTTGTGTGATTCATGAGAGTTGAGAGAGTTAATAATTTCAAGACCTACATAATGATCAAGATTTCCATACTCCAAGTTTTCAACATACCTCTGGGTGGATGATGGTTGAACGGCGCCCTGGAGAAACCAGTGGTTAGCCTAGGTGATGCTGGAGATGGCCAGTATTCACGCGGAAAGGTCCACCCAGGCACAAAGGGATGGATGGGTGCTTCAAGACCCAAGGCTTACCTGCACAGCCACAAGTCATTATGGGCTCTGGCTTGGTTGGATATCGTGGTGACCCTGGACAGGCGGTGCTACGAGAGGTAGAAGAACGGTAGGAAAGGATGGGCACCGTCAGAGTCGCAGGGAAACCCTTTGGAAGACCATGTTTTGGTCATCCGTTTCTCAAACACCCTGAAGTGCGAGAAACCAAACGGAGGCGACCAAATCTTGTGGGGAACGTGTGCAAAACTCTGCAGAGTATTTCAAACCTAATCGATTAGCCGTGTCCACGGTCATGGACAACTTGAGCCAAAGGAACTGGAACTTCCGGAACTCTCAACACAAATAATATGATGATGTGGGTATTTAATAATTTTGGGTATGAGAATTGGTTGGTGGAACCATCTCATTTAATCAACCAACTTAGTAATATTTTTTTGCTTAACCCCCCTTGATGTAGGAAAAACTTGGCTTTACGCAAAAACTTACCACCCCACTTGCCATATAAGCATATAGACTAGATGATTATCTTTTCACTCTTCTCTTGTGACTTTGCCGGCATATTCCATATGCTGACCTACACGGCTGCAACGTATCATGTTGCAGAGTACTTTTCCGACCAGGAGTGAGGACACGTTCTATGCTCAGTGAGATGCCCTTGGAGTCAGATGGACTCACCTACCTTCGACGCTTCCGCAAGATTTAGATATTCTCATGAGTTGGCTTTTAGCCACTTTATTGTAATTTTTATTGTAATAGAGGACTCGATATGAGATTTCGATGAATATAATGCTGTGTGATTTACCTTTGATATATACATTGATGTACCGTGTGTGTACCAGCATGATCTTGGGATGGTACGGAAACACCGGAGACTTGACCTTCCAGGTCGGGTCGCTACAGAAATGGTATCAGAGCACACGCTGACCGTAGGACGTAACCTCTAGGATTGGAAAGCCTTAGGATTGTTTCTCTTTGTCTTTAAATATCTTATACTCTCATCTATTCGTTTCTGACTCCTCTCCGATTATTTCAAAATTTATAGATGGCCACCTTCATCCCAGTGTTGATCACAGAGTTTTGCCAGCCTGACGCAACGATGCCCTTTGGTAAGGAGCTGATGAGGATCGTCAAGGACGTAAGGATTGCTTTGCCGAGCATCACCGGGATTCCTATCATGTCATTTCCCCAAGATGGACGCTACAGGATCGAGGTGCATATTCCAGGGAAGACCTTTGGGAATCGGAAGGAACCCATAGATCTCAAGTTCGTGGCACCCAGTTGGATACTTGGGAGAGACATGGCCATTCATCGTGCCCTTGGACGTATTCAGGAGGAATACAGAGGTGGAACCATTTCACCAGGACTCAGCATGGTTTGCCGCAGAGATGCCCATGGCAACATCATCACCAATCCCACTGCAGACACCACCATCTCCTATATCCAGACCTTGGAGACTCACATCAGGACTCTGGAGCTTCGAGTTCGTGCTGACACGAAGACTATCAAGAATCTGATGAATCGCGAGCTGGACCTTGAAGCCGATCTGCGAGAGGCCAACTATGAACACGAGCATGAAGTGAAGGACTTCCTAGAGAGGATTGATGAGCAGAATGCACGCATCGCAACTCTGGAGGAGCAGCTAGACATGGGGGAAAACCTTCACCCCGAAGGAGACATGGCACCCTTCATCAGCGACGATGAAGACTATGAGGAAAGCACCACCGGAGGACCTACGACTATGCACTTTTGAGGAGAACATTAGTTATGCCCTCCATGTATCTTTTATTCGTTAAAGCGTAGGTCGATGCTTAGTTGTCTGAGATTTGTATTTCCATTGTTTGACATTGATTGAATAAATGAATGAGTGTTTGGTGTGATATGTTTGTTGCATTGCATATGGGTAGTGAATTTCTTTTAGACCCTTGTTCTATTCTAATTCTCACCCCTCTGAAAACAGCAAGATGCCTCCACGACGTGAGACCGATTTCACTTTTCCGCCGGAACTCACTCAACTCCTTCAACAGCAGAATGCACTAATGCAACTATTGATTCAGAATCACACCAACAACCAGAACAACAACAACAACCACTATCCACCCCAGACTGACAATCTCACCCGTTTTCTGAGGTTGAACCCTCCAACTTTCTCCAGCAGCACTGAACCCATTGTGGCAGATGACTGGCTCCGCAAGATGGAGAGAGAACTTGTCACCGCTGGATGCACTGACGCTGAGAAAGTGCGATTTGCCGCACATCAATTGGAAGGACCAGCAGCATCATGGTGGGAGAACTACACCACCACTTATCCTATTGCAGATGTGACTTGGGAGCAGTTTAAGCTTGCTTTCCGCACCGCTCATGTTTCAGCTGGAGCCATGAGTCTAAAGAAGCGCGAGTTTCGCAACTTGCGCCAGGGTAATCGCTCTGTGGCCCAATATGTGGAAGAGTTCAACATGTTGGCCCGTTATGCCCCAGGAGATGTGGCCGATGATGCGGCCAAGCAAGAAAAGTTTCTGGAAGGACTCAATGATGAGTTGAGCATACAGCTGGTAGTGGCTAATTTCAACAACTACCAAGAGCTGGTGGATAAGGCACTTATTCTGGAAGGTAAACAGCAGCAGATTGAGAACCGCAAGCGGAAGTACACTCAGGGAAAGTTCAACTCTGGAGCTCATCAGAAGCCTCGTTACTCCCCGTACTCAGGGAATACCGGATCAGGAAACAGTAAGTTTGGAAAGCACACTCATACTGTGCATAACCATGGAGGCCACCATCATGGAGGAAATGGGAACAACCGTCTCAACCATGGTAACTTCAAGACTGACAATGGGAATGGGAGCAACAACCAGCACCGTCAAGTTCCTGCTCAGAAGGATCTGAGTCACATTACCTGTTTCAAGTGCCAGAAGACAGGGCACTATGCTACTGAGTGTCCCCAGAGCAAGCAAGGCAATGGAAACAACGGCAACTCCGCAGCCAAGAAGCCCAATCCGTTTCCCCGTGCTCAAGTGAATCACATCGATGTGGAAGAAGTCTATGATCAGCCCGAGACTGTGGTTGGTAAGTTTTTATTGCATTCACGTCCTGTTACAGTACTTTTTGATTCGGGTGCAACTCATTCATTCATATCAAGGGTAGTTGTGGATAAGTATGGTTTGCCCACCAAAACCCTTAGTCAGCCCATTAAGGTTAGTTCTCCAGGAGGTATGATGATGGCAGGGATAGGATGCCATGCCTTGAAACTCAATATAGGGAACCATGTTTTTCCCACCGACCTCATCGTCTTAGAGTCACAAGGATTGGATGTAATCCTAGGCATGGATTGGATGACCAAGTATGAAGGAAATCTTGATTGCCCTAGCAAGACTGTTTCACTCACCACCCCGGAGAACAAGAGGATTAAGTATGTATCCTGACGCACACGTATGAGTGCTAGGTTAAATTCTCTCATAGGAGTTGTTCAGGAGGAAGTACCTGTGGTAAAAGATTTTCCAGATGTATTTCCGGAAGAATTACCAGGAATGCCACCAGATAGGGAAATTGAGTTCTTAATAGAGCTACAGCCAGGGACAGCTCGAATTTCCAAGAGACCCTATCGGATGCCCGCAAATGATCTACTGGAAATCAAGAAGCAAATCAAGGAGTTATTGGACAAGGGGTATATTCGCCCAAGTTCTTCACCTTGGGGAGCCCCAGTACTTTTGGTGGAGAAGAAGGATAAATCTTTGAGAATGGTAGTGGACTATCGTGCCTTGAACGAGGTGACTATCAAGAACAAGTACCCTCTACCGATGATTAATGATTTGTTTGATCAGCTCGTAGGAGCCAAAGTATTCTCCAAGATCGATCTTCGATCAGGGTATCACCAGTTGAAAATTCGTGAACAGGATATACCCAAAACAGCTTTCACCACGAGGTATGGCTTGTATGAGTATACGGTCATGTCTTTTGGATTGACTAATGCTCCTGCCTACTTCATGAATTTGATGAACAAAGTATTCATGGAATACCTAGACAAGTTTGTTGTGGTGTTCATCGATGACATTCTGATATTCTCCAAGAACGAGGAAGAGCATAAGGAACATTTGCGTTTAGTTCTGGAGAAGCTAAGAGAGCATCAGTTATATGCCAAGTTCAGTAAATGTGAATTTTGGTTGACAGAAGTCGGATTCCTTGGACATGTTATTTCCGGAGATGGAATAGCAGTGGACCCCGCTAAGGTTGAAGCCGTCACAGAGTGGAAGTCACCCACCTCAGTTAAGGAGATCCGCAGTTTCCTCGGACTTGCCGGTTATTACCGGAGGTTCATTGAGAATTTCTCAAAGATTGCCAAGCCCATGACAGAGTTGTTGAAGAAAGAATCCAAGTATGTTTGGACCGAGGAATGTGAAGCCAGTTTCCAGGAGTTAAAAGAACGTTTGGTCACAGCTCCAGTATTGATTTTGCCCGATATTCGGAAAGATTTCCAAGTTTATTGTGATGCCTCACGTCAAGGACTTGGAGGAGTACTTATGCAGGATGGAAAAGTTGTAGCCTATGCTTCCAGACAACTACGACCTCATGAGTTAAATTATGCCACGCATGATTTGGAACTAGCAGCCGTAGTGCACGCACTCAAGACTTGGAGACATTTCCTTATCGGAAATAGTTGTGATGTTTACACCGACCATAAGAGCCTGAAGTATATCTTCACGCAGAAAGAGTTGAACCTCAGACAGAGGAGATGGTTAGAGTTAATCAAGGACTATGACATGAGATTACACTACCATCCAGGTAAGGCTAATGTTGTAGCCGATGCCTTGAGTCGGAAAACTTATGTGAACACACTCACAGCTGGAGGATTACCTCAAGAGTTAGTCGATGATCTCAGAGAGCTCAAGCTAGAGATAGTTCCAAGAGGATATGTTGCTACACTGGAAATTCAGTCCACCTTGACCGAAAGAATTCGAGAAGCCCAGAAATTGGACAAGGAGATAGCTGAGATTAAACAGAGAATGAAAGATGGTAAAGCTAAAGGTTTTCGTGAGGATGAACACGGAACTTTGTGGTTTGAGAACCGAATCTATGTGCCCAATGAACCAGAGCTCAGGAAGTTGATACTTCAGGAAGCCCACGATTCACCTTACTCGATACACCCAGGCAACACCAAGATGTATCTGGATTTAAAGGAAAGTTATTGGTGGACAGGTATGAAGAAAGATATTGCAGAGCATGTTGCGATATGTGATGTTTGTCAGCGAGTAAAGGCAGAACATCAGAAACCAGCAGGGTTACTCCAACCTTTGCCGATACCCGAGTGGAAATGGGAAAATCTTGGTATGGATTTCATCACAGGATTGCCCAGGACCCGTTCAGGTTATGATTCCATCTGGGTAGTGGTAGATCGCTTGACCAAGGTAGCTCATTTCATTCCAGTGAAAACCACCTATACCAGTGCTAAGCTAGCCAAGATATATATGACCAGGATCGTATGTCTGCATGGAGTTCCGAGGAGTATCGTGTCAGATAGAGGAACACAATTTACTTCAAAGTTTTGGCATCAGTTACATGAAACTTTGGGTACAAGGCTAGAGTTTAGTACAGCTTTTCATCCGCAGACAGATGGACAGACTGAGAGAGTCAACCAGATTCTGGAAGACATGTTGAGAGCTTGTGCGCTAGATTATGGATCTAGTTGGGATGATAACTTGCCTTACGCAGAATTCTCATACAACAACAGTTATCAAACCAGTCTAAAGATGGCCCCTTTCGAAGCTTTATACGGAAGGAGGTGCAGAACACCACTGACGTGGGATGGTGTTGGAGACCGACAACTTTTTGGTCCCGACCTTATTCAAGATTCGGAAGAGAAAGTCAGGTTGATTCGTGACAGACTCAAGATAGCTCAATCTAGACAGAAGAGTTATGCTGACAGCAAGCGCAAAGAAGTGACATATGAAGTGGGAGACAGAGCATATCTTCGTGTATCCCCGCTTTGAGGAACCAAGAGATTTGGTGTTAAAGGAAAATTAGCACCCAGATTCATAGGCCCCTACAAAATTCTTGAACGTAGAGGTGAAGTTGCATACAAACTGGAATTGCCAGAAGGATTATCCGAAGTTCATAATGTGTTCCATGTTTCCCAGCTGAAGAAATGTCATGCTGAGATGGTTGACATCCCTTTGCGAGACACCGTGCCCCTAGAGGCCATACAGCTTGAAAGTGATCTGACTTATGAGGAGAAGCCTGTCAGAATCCTCGAGACATCCAACCGAGTTACCCGCAGCAAGATTATCAAGTTCTGTAAAGTTTTGTGGAGTCACCATACTGAAGAAGAAGCCACCTGGGAACGCGAAGAAGATCTTCGTAGAGACCATCCGCACCTATTTTCTAGCCAACCCGAATCTCGAGGGCGAGATTCATCTTAAGGTGGGTAGGTTTGTAACATCCCAAAATTTTATTTTGGAATGTTATGAATATAGTTATGCATCTATCATCACCATTGCTTGATTGTATGTGTTAGTTGAAATGCCATTTCTGATTTTTCTGAAAGTCCTTTCTACTTTTCCCTATGTTGCTTCCCCTATTTGAAATTTTGGTTAAATGTTCAAAATAAGAGAGGAGTAACATGACACTCCACACCAGGGTCTAATTGGTGAATTATTTGAACAAAATAACCAGGGGTTATTTTGAAAATATTTGCAAAAAAGGATCTAAAAACAATTAGGCAATTTCTGAAAATAATATTTTTTTCAAAGTGTTCAAATGACAGAATAGAAATGTTCATTAAATAGCATTTATTATTCTGTTAATTTTGATATATAATACCCCTATATTTAGAGACGATTTGAATGCTTTAAAAGTTTTTGAATGTCTCTGGAAATTATTAAACAGTAACGGTAACCGTTTCCGGTATTAAATGGGCCGGCCCACAGGTTTTATTCGCGCAATAACTACGAGCCGGCCGACCGCGCGCAACGGACGCCCCTTTCTCTCTCTGACGCTGGACCCCACCCATCCGACCGTTTCCCTCGCTCGGTCGTCGTCTTCTCCCTCCCCGCGCTCGCCGGACCCGACGCCGGCCGTTACTCCCCCTCGCCGGATCTCTCTCTCCTTTACTCCCCCTCACCCCTCGAGCGCCCTATAAGAACCGGACCACTCCCCGCATCCATTTCCCCCCCCCCGAGCCCCTTCTCTCTCTCGCCGAGACGCCGGCAATTGCTCGCCGGAGCTACCCCAAGCCGAAGCTCGCCGTCGACCGTAGCCACCACCTCCGACCATCATTCGCCTCGCCGTCGCCACCAATCGCCTCCGGAGGACCGTCCCCGTCGCCCAGACCACTTCCCCTTCTTCCCCGACCACCGGAATACCTCGCCGACGCCGTCGCCGCTACCGGACTCGCCGGAGTACCCCGACGCCGGCAACCTCCTCCCTGTAAGCCCCCTCGACCGTCGGATCCCGAATCAACGTCCGAGATTAGAACGGACTTAAGTCCGAACCGTTTTCTTATATCGATCGGTCGCCCGCTCTATTTCACCTACCGCACGCCCCCCTTAACCAATCGGATCGCGCCACGTCACCCCCTGGCCGACCGGTAGAATTTCACCTTTTTTTTGATTTTATTTAGAAAACAGAACCTATTCTAATTTTGTTTTAGCTATATCTTTTAACCTGTTTAGAGTTTTGAGTTGATTCTTTTTGCAATAGCTCACATTTTTCATGTAGTTTCACCCTGTACTTTTAAATTTCAAATTTGAACTATAAAATTTGAATGTAATCAAATTTGCTCAAAATCTTCAAATCTGAATAACTAGAGTTTAAAAATAGATTTTGATATGATTCTTTTTGTCACTGTTAGATATTGGTTAGGACTATCTCCATGTTTAGTTTGAGGATTTTTAGGATGATTTTTAATAGTGTTTTAGCTATAAACAGAATCTGCTTATTATTATAATATAGTTTTATAAACTTAATTTTGATTAGTTTGATTTAGAATTTGGTTTTATTTGTTTATTAGGTTCTGTTAGTAAACATTTAGTGTTTTTACTCACTGTTAATAAAAATATAAATTTGCCTAATTTAATTTCATTTAACATAGGAATCACAACTTCTTTTCAAATAGGCATAATTTGATTAAAACAACTAACTAGTAATAGCTTTGTTTTCAAATAAGTTTTGTATAATTAATTCTGTTTTCTAAGACAAATTTATTTGTAAGTTATTTTCTGTAAGAACATGTTTTGCTAATAAATAACAAGTTTAGTTTTCATTCTTTTGTTAGTATAACCATAGTTGATTCATATAGTGTTTATCAAAACCTTTTATAAACTTTACTAAAGTTTTCCCAACAAACTTAAATTGATTTTCTTTGTTTAATAATAAAAAAATTCTATTGTTTCCCTTGCTGTCAACAATTGTCTTGTTATTTCAAAATAGTTTTATTATGTAGAAGTGTTTTCATCATCCCCTTTGGAAAAACAAAACTTTGTGTGTTTTACTTGCTAGAGACTTTTGTGCATTGTTTGCCTTGTTTGTTTAGTACTTCTTTGCTGAATGTTATGAGTACTTATTTTGGTTGTATGCTTATTTGAGTGCATTGTTTGTTTCGTTAGATTATCCGGAGTGCGAAGCTTGTTACCTAGAGTTACTCAAGTACGAAGATCATCAATCAGGCAAGTCACTTTGATCATGTTTTACCCATGTTTTATATGCATTAGTTCTACCATCTCCCCCGTTGCATGCAAGATAGGTTAGTTGGAAACTTGGTTACATTGTAGTAGTATCATGTGGTAGATACCTCTCTCAACCCCCTTTGACAACATTGGCCCCGGGAAACGTTGTTTTGCCTTTTGCTATGCTATTAGTAGACGGGGTTGGTTGTGTGATTCATGAGAGTTGAGAGAGTTAATAATTTCAAGACCTACATAATGATCAAGATTTCCATACTCCAAGTTTTCAACATACCTCTGGGTGGATGATGGTTGAACGGCGCCCTGGAGAAACCAGTGGTTAGCCTAGGTGATGCTGGAGATGGCCAGTATTCACGCGGAAAGGTCCACCCAGGCACAAAGGGATGGATGGGTGCTTCAAGACCCAAGGCTTACCTGCACAGCCACAAGTCATTATGGGCTCTGGCTTGGTTGGATATCGTGGTGACCCTGGACAGGCGGTGCTACGAGAGGTAGAAGAACGGTAGGAAAGGATGGGCACCGTCAGAGTCGCAGGGAAACCCTTTGGAAGACCATGTTTTGGTCATCCGTTTCTCAAACACCCTGAAGTGCGAGAAACCAAACGGAGGCGACCAAATCTTGTGGGGAACGTGTGCAAAACTCTGCAGAGTATTTCAAACCTAATCGATTAGCCGTGTCCACGGTCATGGACAACTTGAGCCAAAGGAATTGGAACTTCCGGAACTCTCAACACAAATAATATGATGATGTGGGTATTTAATAATTTTGGGTATGAGAATTGGTTGGTGGAACCATCTCATTTAATCAACCAACTTAGTAATATTTTTTTGCTTAACCCCCCTTGATGTAGGAAAAACTTGGCTTTACGCAAAAACTTACCACCCCACTTGCCATATAAGCATATAGACTAGATGATTATCTTTTCACTCTTCTCTTGTGACTTTGCCGGCATATTCCATATGCTGACCTACACGGCTGCAACGTATCATGTTGCAGAGTACTTTTCCGACCAGGAGTGAGGACACGTTCTATGCTCAGTGAGATGCCCTTGGAGTCAGATGGACTCACCTACCTTCGACGCTTCCGCAAGATTTAGATATTCTCATGAGTTGGCTTTTAGCCACTTTATTGTAATTTTTATTGTAATAAAGGACTCGATATGAGATTTCGATTAATATAATGCTGTGTGATTTACCTTTGATATATACATTGATGTACCGTGTGTGTACCAGCATGATCTTGGGATGGTACGGAAACACCGGAGACTTGACCTTCCAGGTCGGGTCGCTACAATCATTTTGGCAGACTCCTCCGTGATGAAAAGGTGCTACAGTCTTTCTATGAAATGGAGATACCGAAGAATCTTTACGAGGATGTCTAGTTGCTTCTTCTCACCATGCTCATCGACCACCTCAAGGTACCGAGAGGAACCGCACTCCCTACAATACTTGTCACCGACATACTCATGCCTAAACAAAAGGCAATTCTTCGGGCGAACATCTATTTTCTCATATTTCATAGATAGTGCCGTCATGATTTTCTTCGCAGCGTACATGCTTTTCAGCAGTTCATGACCCTCAGGAAGGTTGTTAGCCCATACTCCCAGAAATGCTTCGAAGCAAGCTTGGGTGCAGCCGTACTCAACCTTGACTGCCATAATTTGCGAGATGACATCCAACTGAGAAATTTTGGCACCCGCATAAAGAGGTTTCTTTGACGAGGCCAAGACCTCCAAGAAGGCCTTTGCGATTGCCCCCGGCTCCTCCGGTTCATTCTCTGAAGGTGTTGTATGTGTCGTCTCGGCAGCAAAGACATCATCTAGCATGTTTCTAATGCCATCTTCCTCATAACCGCCAATGCGTTGTTGCATCACCTCTTCTCTACCACGGTCCTGCTCGGCAAAATTTATGGGCATGTTAAAGTCTTGCATATGTCCAAATGTGCAAAGGTGCAAAGTCATTTCTCCCTGAGCTCTACGGTGACATCTTTCACATTTTGCACAGGGGCATTCTGGGTTAATTATCATTGCAGGACGGAATATCTCCTTTAAGAACACATCTGTTTTCTCGACCCACTCTGTTGTCACTTGATTCCGACGGATAAAACCATTGTACATCCACTAATTATCTGCCATCCTCTGCTTTATCACGAGCCACACAACAAAATTATCGATTTATTAAAATTAATCACATACAATTTTTATTTTCTACCGGGTTGACAAGAAACGACACTGGATCCACCTACATCTCTAATAAGTAAATATAGGTCTTAATCCCACCCTAGGATGTGTAGATTGAGTACGTTCTCCATGCTCTACCCCGTTTCGAGACAAAATTTCGGCAGCACCTCCCTGCTGTTCTCCAGATACACGTCTCGGCAAAAATCCGAGAGAATGTGCTCCGGAGAACAATGGGGAGGCACCACCGAAATCCTGTCTCGTAACGGGGTAGGGCATGGAGAACATACCCAATCTACGCATCCTCGGGCTGTCCGTGGAAAACGTTGGACAATCCGAAAGAGTTACTATGATAAATATGCAATCGAATGCATCTTTATTGATGCAACCCTTTCGAACGGGAGACACCTAGGTTCCGCGACTTGACGTGATAATTAAATCTAGTGACATAAAAAGAGCAGATGAGGAGGTGGTGGATTTGTAGCTCACCCTCGGCTATAGAGGAACTAGTCGAACAACGGAGGGACGATTAGGGACCAACACCTCCGACGTCGACGATCACTCCACGAAGATGCAACACCACAAATTCTGTAAATTCCGCCGAGTGAAAAAAACTTAGGTTATCACATCACACACAACATTGACACTTCCATTTTTTAGCAAGATCATCATGATCAAATAACCCCTCATCATATCCAAATTTTAACATTCGTCTATCTATCAAAAAAGCCAAAAAAATATTCTCTGCCATTTCATCTATCTAACTATCAATGTACTCCACAAAACATCTATCTATCACGTGAGTATGTATCTAAAACCTAATTAAATTACACGAAACTTATAAAAAGTTGTCTACCTAATATTTTTTTCACATTTTTACTCACTTCCTTTTCATCCATCTATCTATTCATCTAGCAAACATCCATCAATCTATTCATCTATCTATTTATATATTTGTACAACATACTACATACAAAATTTTGTAAAACTAACTAAAAATTACCTTCAGGCAACCGGAGCCGCGGTCACGGCCGGGGTCAAGGGGCCGGGCCAGTGGAGTGGGAGCAGCAGCCGAGGGAGCCCGGGCCACCGGAGCCGTGGTCACGGCCGTGGTCAAGGGGCCGGGCGGGGTCGAGGGAGGCCGGGGAGAAGCCGAGGGAGGACGGGGCAGGGAGGAGCCCGTGGCCGGCGGTGGACGGGGGAGGACGGGGCGACGTGGCGGTGTGGCGACGGTGTGGCCGGTGGCGGCGGTGCGGAGAAGGCGGCGGTGGCGGTGTGGCCGGTGGGGGCGTTGCACGAAAGGCGGGGCGGGGTGGGCCGGCCAGGTAGGGAGGGACGGATGGCTGCGGCGGCGACGGCTGGTGGCGGCGGCGTGGGATCGAGGGCGGCGGCGCAGGATCGAGGGAGGCGGGCGTGGGATCGAGGGAGAGAACGAGTGGAGGAGCGAGGGCGCCGAACAGATAAGGGAGCAGCCTAAGCCGTCGGCATAGCTCTAGCCCCACCAACTGCGGACCGGTGACGTGGCGTGGGCATGTCTATGCCGACGGCGTAGCCATCGGCATAGCTATTTTTTATTTTTATTCTATTTATTCTATTTATTGAAAACATAATTAAAAAATTAAAAATTAATTAATTAAATTGTTCCTTATCTAAACATAAGCACACAGAGACACCACGCATGTATCTTGGCCGAGTTTGCCGTTCTCCCCCTCTGTCAAGCTATATACTTTTGAACACGCATCGACGTCCGTGAGGGGGGTCACACCCCAGAGCCGCGTGCCGGGAGCTTGCAGCTGCCACCACACTTTCACACGTGTAGGAGGGCCCAGCGCAAGACCTGACAGCATAGCTATCCACCCAATTGTTGAGGAACGTCGCATGGAAAACAAAAAATTTCCTATGCACACAGAGATCTATCCATGGTGATGAGCACAACGGACGGCACCTCCTCATTCAGCACACGTACAGATTGATGACGATCTTTCCTTTCTTGATCGAGCAAGAGGGAGCGGACAGGTACAAGAGTTCTCCGGCAGCGTGATGGCGCTCCGGCAATGGTGGTGGAGCTATTCCGGCAGGGCTTCGCCTAAGCACTGCAGAAATCCGATCTAGAAGAGAAACTATGCACTAGAGGAACGGGTAGAGCATGGCTGAAAATCAGGTGCAAAAAACCCTAAAACCTCTAGTATATATAAGAGGAAGAGAGGAGGAGGCTTGGATCTCAAAGAGCCAGCTCTTGGGTCAACCAAAACAAGTAGGAGATGTGGAATCAACCTCCAATCCTAGTAGGACTAGGATTCATCCTATTTTTGCCTTTTTCCACCTTTTTCTCTTTGGGCTTTTATTCCCAGCCTCATGGGCCTCGTGTGGGACTTCCACCAGCCCAATAGGGCTGGTATTCACTCTCTCACAGCCCATGTAGCCTCTTGGGTCGAAAGACCCCTCCCGGTGGTCTCCCGGTACACTATCGTTACTCCCGGTACACAACCGGTGAGTTCGAAACCTTTCCAGCGACCAAAATAGGACTTTCTATATATCATTCTTTACCTACGGACCATTCCGGAGCTCCTCGGGTTGTCCGGATCTCATCCGAGACTCCAAACAACCTTCGGTCACCACCATACATAACTCAATATTACCGAAACGTCACCAAACCTTAAGTGTGCAGACCCTGCGGGTTTGAGAACTATGCAGACATCACCAAGACACTTCTACGGTCAATAACCAATAGCGGGACCTGGATGCCCATATTGGTTCCTACATATTCTACGAAGATCTTTATCGGTCGAAACTCTATGTCAAGGATTCAGTTAATCCCGTATGATGTTCCGTTTGTTCTTCGGTATGTTACTTGCCCGAGATTCGATCGTCCGTATCTCCATACCTAGTTCAAACACGTTCCCGGCAAGTCTCTTTACTCGTTCCGTAATACAAGATCCCGCAACTAAAACTTAGTCACATTACTTGCAAGGCTTATTGTGATGTTGTATTACCGACTGAGCCCTGAGATACCTCTCCGTCACATGGAGTAACAAATCTCAGTCTTGATCCATGCCAACTCAACAGACACCCTCGGAGATACCTGTAGAGCACCATTATTGTCACCCAGTTAGGTTGCGACTTTGTATACACACAAGGCACTGCTCCGATGTCCGTGAGTTGCACGATCTCATGATCATAGGAACATATACTTGACATGCAGAAAACAGTAGCAATAAACGGACACGATCATATGCTACGTTTGTAGTTTGGGTCTTGTCCATCACATCATTCTCCTAATGATGTATCCCGTTATCAAATGACATCTCATGTCCATGGCTAGGAAACCTTAACCATATTTTGATCAACGAGCTAGTCTATTAGAGGCATACTAGGGACATGGTTTTGTCCATGTATCCACACATGCATCTAAGTCTCCGATAAATACAATTATAGCATGGATAATAAACGATTATCATGAACATGGAAATATGATAATAACTAATTTATTATTACCTCTAGGGCATATTTCCAACAGTCTCCCACTTGCACTAGAGTCAATAATCTAGTTCACATCACTATGTGATTCACATTGTTATGAATCTAACACCCAATGAGTTTTGGGGCTCGATCATGCTTTGCGTGTGAGAGAGGTCTTATAGTCAAAGGGTCTGCGACATTCAGATCCGTGTGTACTTTGCAAATCTCTATGTCAAACCGTAAACACTGCTTCCACACTCCACTTGGTACTATTTCAAATGACTGTTCCACTATACGTATCCAGATTGCTACTACAAGTCATCCGGATTGGTGTTAAAGCTTGCATTGACGCAACTCTTTACGACGAACTCTTTATCACCTCCATAATCGAGAAACATCTCCTTAGTATTTTAGCTATTAGGATAATCTTGACCGCTGTCCAGTGATCCACATCTGGGTCACTCTTGTAACCCTTGATGGACTCATGGTAAGTCACACACAGGTGCAGTACACAGCATGGCATGCTGTACAGAGCCTATGGCTAAGGCATAGGGGACGACGTTCATCCTTTCTCTTTCTTCTTCCGTGGTCGAGCTTTGAGTCTCACTCAACTTCACACCTTACAAATCAGGCGAGAACTATTTCTCTGACTAATCCATTTTGAACTCTTTCAAAATCTTGTCAAGGTATGTACTCATTGAAAGTCTCATCAAGCATATTGATCTATCTCTATTTATCTCGATGCTCAACAATTAGGTATCTTTATCCAGGTCTTTCTTCGAAAAACACTTTCCAAAAAACCGCTTATGCTTTCCAGAAATTCTACATTATTTCCGATCAACAATATGGCATCCACATATACTTATCAGAAATTCCATAGTGCTCCCACTCACTTTATTGTAAATTCAAGTTTCTCGTAAACTTTGTATAAACTACAAAACTTTGATCAGCTCATCAAAGTGTATATTCCAACTCCGAGATGCTTGCTTCAGTCCATAGAAGGATCACTAAAGGTTTCTCACCTTTTTGCATCCTTAGGAAGGACAAAACCTTCTGGTTGTATCACATACAACCTTTCCTCAAGTAAACCCTTAAGGAAACGATATTTTGACATCCATCTGCCAGATTTCATAATTGAAAATGCAGCAACTGCTAACATAATTCCAACAGACTTTAGCACCGCTACGAGTGAGAAAGTCTGATCATAGTCAACTCCTTGAACTTGTCACAAACATCTTTGCAACAAGTCGAGATTTACAAATGGTGACATTTACCATTAGTGTCTGTCTTCATTTTAAAGATCCATTTGTACTCAACGACCTGCCATCCAACGAGGAAGTCTACCAAAGTCTATACTTGGTTTTCATACATGGATCCTATCTCGGATTTCATGGCCTCCAAGCATTTGTCGGAATCTGGGCCCATCATCGCTTCTCCATAACTCGTAGGTTCATCGTTGTCCAACAACATGACCTTCAAGACAGGGTTGTCGTACCACTCAGGAGCAGTACACATCCTTGTCGACCTACGAAGTTCGATAGTAACTTGATCCTGAAGCTTCATGATCATCATCATTAACTTCCTCTTCAACTAATGTAGTCTTCACAGAAATATCTTCCTGTGCTGCGCTACTCTGATGTTGAACAAAGGTTTAACAACCTCATCAAGTTCTATCTTCCTCCCGCTCATTTCTTTCAAAAGAAACTTTTCCTCGAGAAAGGATCCGTTTTAGCAACAAACACTTTGCATTTGGATCTGAGATAGAAGGTTCACCCAACTGTTCTTAGGTTATTCTATGAAGATGCATTTGTTCGCTTTGGGTTCGACCTCATTAGGTGAAAACATTTTCCACACAAGCATCGCAGCCCCAAACATTAAGAAATGACAGCTTAGGTTTCTATCAAACCATAATTCACACGGTGTCATCTCAACGGATTTAGATGGTGCCCTATTTCAAGTGAATGTAGTTGTCTCTAATGCATAACCCCAAAATTATAGTAGCAAAACGATAAGAGACATCATAGCACGCAACATATCTAATAGAGCACGACTACGACGTTCGGACACACCATCACACTATGGTGTTCCAGGTGGCGTGAGTTGTGAAACAACTTTCACATTGTCTAAAGTTGTATGCCAAACTCGTAACTCTGATATTCACCTCCACGATCACATCGCAGACATTTTATCTTCTTGTCACGATGATCTTAAACTTCACTCTGAATTGTCTTGAACCTTTCAAACGATTCAGACTTGTGTTTCATTAAATAAATATCCACTATATCTACTCAAATCATTAGTGAAGGTAAGAAAATAACGATATCCACCGCACGCTACGAGACTCATTGGATTTCATACATCAACATGTATCATTTCCAATAAACCACTTGCCCGCTCCATCAATCCGGAAAAAGTGGTCCTTAGTCATCTTGCCCAAGAGGCATGGTTCGCATGTCTCAACCGATTCGAAGTCGAATGAGTCTAAAGATCCATCTGCATGGATTTTCTTCAAGCGCTTTATTTAAATGTGAAATTTCGTGGCAGTGCCACAAGTATGTGGTACTATCATTATTAACTTTATATCTTTTGGCATCAATGTTTATGAACACGTGTATTACTACGATCAAGATTTCAACAAACCATTCTCACTGGGTGCATGACCATTGAAGGTATTATTCATGTAAACAGAATAACCATTATTCTCTAATTTAAATGAATAACCGTGTTGCAATAAACACGATCTAATCATGTTCATGCTCAACGCAAAACACCAAATAACATTTATTTAGGTTTGTCACTAATCCCGAAGGTAGAGAGAGCGCACGATGCTGATCACGTAAACCTTGGAAACATTTCCAACACACATCGTCACCTCACCCTTAGCTAGTTCTCCATTTTTTCCGTAGCTTTTATTTCGAGTTACTAACATTTAGGAACCGAACCGGTATCCAATACCCAGGTGCTACTAGGAGTACTAGCAAGGTACACATCAAGAACACGTATATCGAATATACTTCTGTCGATGTTGCCAGCCTTCGTATCTACTAAGTATCTAGGGTTGTTCCGCTTCAGCGACCGCTCAACTCATAATAGAAGCGCTTATTGTCGGGTTTGGGTTCAACTTTGGGTTGCTTCACTGGAGCAGCAACTGTCTTGCCATCCATGAAGTTTCCCTCCTTGCCCTTGCCCTTCTCGAAACTAGTGGTTTTACTAACCATCAACACTTGATGCTCCTTCTTCATTTCTACATTCGTGGTGTCAAACATCATGAACAGCTCAGGGATCATTATTTCTATCGCTGGCATTTTATAGTTCATCACCAAGTTCTAGTAGCTTAGTGACAGTGACTTGGAGAACTATATCAATCACTATCTTATCTAGAAGATCAACTCCCACTTGATTCAAGCGATTATAGTACCCAGACAATTTGAGCACATGCTCAACGATTGAGCTATTCTCTTTCATCATGCAGGCAAAGAATCTTGTTGGAGATCTCATATATCGCAACACGGGCACGAGCCCGAGATCCTAATTTCAGCTCTTAGAAACATCTCATATGTTTCGTGACGTTCACAACGTTTTGGAGCCGTAATTCTAAGCCGTAATGCATGACGCACTAAACTATCAAGTAGTCATCAGAATGTGCCTGTCAGATGTTCACAACATTTACAGACGATGCTAGAGGGTTTGGTGCACCGAATGGTACATTAAGGACATAAGCCTTCTGTGCAGCAATGAGGACAATCCTCAGATCACGGACCCAGTCCACAATATTGTTACCATCATCTTTCAACTCTATTTATCTAGGAACATATACAAAATTCAAGGGAGTTACAACGCCAGCTAGTAATCTACAACATAATTTGCAAAGGCACTAATGACTATGTTCATGATAATGAGTTCAATTAATCATATTACTTAAGAAATCCCACTCAAATTGACATCCCTCCGGTCAATCGAGTGATACATGATCCAAATTCACCAACTCAAGTCCGATCATCACGAGAGTTGAGGTGGCTGCAATGGTGAACATCATCATGTTGATCATATCTACTATATGACTCATGTTCGACCTTTCGGTCTCTTGTGTTCCGAGGCCATGTCTATACATGCTAGGCTCATTAAGTTTAACCCGAGTGTTCTGCATGTGCAACACTGCCTTGCACCCGTTGTATGTGAACAGAGAGTCTATCACACCCGATCATCACGTGGTGTCTCAACACGACGAACTTTCGCAACAGTGCACACTCGGGGAGAACACAATTCATCTTGAAATTGAAGTGAGGGATCACCCTATAATGCTACCGTCATCCTAAGCAAAACAACGTGCATAAAAGGATTAACATCACATGCAAATCATAAGTGACATGATATGGCCATGAACTTGTGCTTTTGATCTCCATCATGAAAGCACCGTCATGATCTCCATCATCACCGGCACGACACCATGATCTCCATCATCTTGATCTCCATCAATGTGTCGCTATTGGGGTTGTCGCGCCCAACATGCTTCTACTACTATTGCTACCGTTTAGCGATAAAGTAAAGCATTACATAGCGCTTAATGATTGACACACAGGTCATACGATAATTAAAGACAACCCTATGGCTCCTCCCTGTTGCTCTACTCATCGACATGCAAGTCGTGATATTCTATACATCACATGATCATCTCATACATCACATATATCACTTCATGTAATTCAACGTATCACATCACAACATACCCTGCAAAAACAAGTTAGACGTACTCTAATTGTTGTTGCATGTTTTACGTGGCTGCTACGGGTATCTAGAAAGAACAATTCTCATCTACGCAAAAACCACAACTGTGATACACTAGTTGCTTTTCAACCTTCTCAAGGACCGCCTTTGTCGAATCCGATCCAACTAAAGTGAGAGAAACTGGCACCCGCAAGCCATCT
The DNA here is from genome assembly GCA_022496015.1 of Hordeum marinum. Lineage (NCBI taxonomy): Eukaryota > Viridiplantae > Streptophyta > Magnoliopsida > Poales > Poaceae > Hordeum > Hordeum marinum. The sequence continues at coordinate 109,034 of JAAAWK010000298.1, read as the reverse complement.
ATGCAACAGGTTGCGGTTGAGGGAACCGGTCTCTCGTAAGCGTAGGAGTAATGTTGGTCCGGGCCGCTTCATCTCACAATACCTCTGAAGCAAAATCCGACCAAGGGAGGAAGCAATCTAAGAATCAACGCCCACAAACCTTTTGTGTTCTACTCGAGATATCATCTACACATAGACCTAGCTCATGATGCCACTGTTGGGGAACGTCGCATGGGAAACAAAAAAATTCCTACGCACACGCAGATCTATCCATGGTGATGAGCATCTACGAGAGGGAGAGTGGATCTACGTACCCTTGTAGATCGCTACGCGGGAAGCGTTAAGAAACGCGGTTGGTGTAGTCGAACGTCTTCGCGATCCAAATCGCCGAGCGTCCCGCGATCTCATCACGATCCGTCCCACGATCCAATCACGATCCGTCCCGCGAACTCATCACGATCCGTCCCGCGATCACATCATGATCCGTCTCACGATCTTGATTAGGATATGTCCCCTGAACTCATCATGATCCATCCCGTGATCTCATCATGACCCGTCTCGCGATCTTGATCACGGTCCTTCCGATCTAGCACCGAACGGACGGCACCTCCGCGTTCAGCACACGTACAGCTTGATGACGATCTTTGCCTTCTTGATCCAGCAAGAGGGAGTGGAGAGGTTGAAGAGTTCTCCGGCAGCGTGATGGCGCTCCGGCGATGGTGGTGGAGCTATTCCGGCAGGGCTTCGCCTAAGCACTTCAGAAATCCGATCTAGAGGAGAAACTATGTACTACAGGAACGGGTAGCACATGGCTGAAAATCAGGTGCAAAAAACCCTAAAACCTCTAGTATATATATGAGGAAGAGAGGAGGAGGATTGACCCTCAAAGATCCAGCTCTTGGGTCAACCCAAACAATTAGGAGAGGTGGAATCCACCTCCAATCCTAGTAGGACTAGGATTTATCCTATTTTTGCCTTTTTCCACCTTTTTCTCTTTGGGCTTTTCTTCCCAGCCTCATGGGCCTTGTGTGGGACCTCCACCAGCCCACTAAGGGCTGGTATTCACTATCACACATTCCATGTAGCCTCTTGGGTCGAAATACTCACCCCGATGGTCTCCCGGGACACTACCGGCACTCCCGGTACACTATCGGTACTCCCGGTACACTACCGGTGAGCCCGCAACCTTTCCGGCGACCCAAATAGGACTTCTTATATATCAATCTTCACCTCCAGACCATCCTGGAGCTCCTCGTGACATCCAGGATCTCATCCGGCACTCCAAACAACCTTTGGTCACCACCATACATAACTCTATACTATTGAAACGTCACCAAACCTTAAGTGTGCAGACCCTGCGGGTTCGAGAACTATGTACACATGACCGAGACACTTCTATGGTCAATAACCAATAGCGGGACCTAGATGCCCGTATTGGTTCCTACATATTCTACGAAGATCTTTATCGGTCGAACCTCTATGTCATGGATTCAGTTAAGCCCGTATGATGTTCCCTTTGTTCTTCGGTATGTTACTTTCCCGAGATTCGATCTTCGATATCTCCATACCTAGTTCAATCTCGTTACCGGCAAGTCTCTTTACTCGTTCCGTAATACAAGATCCCACCACTAACACTTAGTCACATTGCTTGCAAGGCTTATTGTGATGTTGTATTACCGAGTGGGCCCTGAGATACCTCTCTATCACACGGAGTAACAAATCCCAATCTTGATCCATGCCAACTCAACAGACACCCTCGGAGATACTTGTAGAGCACCTTTATAGTCACCCAATTACGTTGCGACGTTTGATACACACAAGGCAGTCCTCCGATGTCCGTGAGTTGCACGATCTCATGGTCATAGGAACATATACTTGACATCTAGAAAACAGTAGCAATAAACTGAGACGATCATATGCTACGTTTGTAGTTTGGGTCTTGTCCATCACATCATTCTCCTAATGATGTGATCCCGTTATCAAATGACATCTCATGTCCATGGCTAGGAAACCTTAACCATGTTTTTATAAACGAGCTAGTCTATTAGAGGCATACTAGGGACATGGTGTTATCTATGTATCCACACATGCATCTAAGTCTCCGATCAATACAATTATAGCATGGATAATAAATGATTATCATGAACAAGGAAATATGATAATAACTAATTTATTATTGCCTCTAGGGCATATTTCCATCACCAATTACACCGTTCCGTCTAACCCTAGCATTGTCGACCGGACGTGTCTACCCCTTTGACTTTCACCGAACGAGGTATGACCGATGGACATTGTCACCTGGCTATGATAGGCCAGCCCATAGATACACTTAGGATCAAGGTCCGGACCCAACCCACCACAAGATTCCCTCCGTTACTGCCCGACGTGGCCGTTCCCCCCTTCGTGCTACGCCGGCGGCAACGTCGGTGAGGGGGGTGACACCAGGGAGCCCCGTGCCGGGTGCTTGCACCCGCCGCCGGACCTCCGGACGTGTAGGAGGGCCCAGCGAAAGACTTGGAGGCATAGCTACCCCTCAAAGTACACACGTCCCGTCTAACCCGACGAGAGTTGACCGGGCGGTCTATGCCTTTGACTTTCGCTAGACTGGGTTTGACCGATGGACATTTTCACCTGGATGTGATAGCCCAGCCCCTAGGTACCCTACAGATCAAGGTTCGGGTCCAACCCACCACAAGATTCCCTTCGGATTAAGGTCCGGGCCTAACCCACCGCAAGATTCCCTCCGCGTCGACCTAACTTGACCGTTTCCACCCTGCGTGCGGCGGCGGCAGTGACGTCCGTTATGGGGGTCACACCCCGAAGCAGCGTGCTGGGAGCTTGCACCTGCCACCACACTTCAAGACGTGTAGGAGGGCCCAGCGCAAAACCTGGCGGCATATATACCCCTCCAATTACACCGTCCCGTCTAACCCTAGCATTGTTGATCGGAAGGGTCTAGCCCTTTGACTTTCATCGGACAAGGTATGACCGATGGACATTTTCACCTGGCTGTGACAGGCAGCCCATAGATACACTTCGGATCAAGGTCCGGGCCCAACACACCGCAGGATTCCCTCCGTTACTGCCCGACGTGGCCGTTCCCCCCTCCGTGCGATACCAGCGGCGATGTGGGTGAGGGGCTGACACCACGGAGCCCCGTGACGGGTGCTTGCACCCACCACCGCACTTCCGGGCGTGTAGGAGGGCCCAGCAAAAGACCTCGCAACATAGCTACGCCCCAAAGTACACACGTCCCGTCTAACCCTGCAAGAGTTGACCGGGTGGTCTACGCCTTTGACTTTCGCCGGACGGGGTTTGAACGATGGACATTTTCACCTGGATGTGATAGCCCAGCCCCTAGGTACACTTCGGATCAAGGTTCGGGCCCAACCAAAGATTGCCTTCGGATCAAGGTCCGGGCTTAACCCACCGCAAGATTCCCTCCGTGTCGACTTGACGTGACCATTTCCACCCTCCGTGCGACGGTGGCGGCGACGTTCGTGAGGGGGGGCACACCCTGGAGCTGCGTGCTGGGAGCTTGCACCTGCCACCACACTTCCACACGTGTAGGACGGCCCAACGCAAGACCTGGCGGCATAGCTACCCCCCAATTACACCATGCCGTCTAACCCTAGCATTGTCGACCAGATGGGTCTACCCCTTTGACTTTCACCGGACGAGGTATGACCGATTGATATTTTCACCTGGCTATGTAGGAGGTCCTATGAAAGGCCAGTCCGCAAGATTCCTTCTGTTACTGCCCGACGTGGCCGTTTCCATCCTTGACGTGACGGCGGCAGCGACGTCCATGATGAGGGTCATGCTACGGAGCCCCGTGCCGGGTGCTTGCACCCGCCACCGCACTTACGGACGTGTAGGAGGGCCCAACGAAAGACCTGGCGGCATAGCTACCCACCAAAGTACACCTGATACATCTCCAACGTATCTATAATTTTTGATTGTTCCATGCTCTTATATTATCAACTTGGGATGTTTTATATGCATCTATATGCTATTTTATATCATTTTTGGGACTAACTTATTAACTCAGTGCCCAGTGCCACTTTCTGTTTTTTCCGTGTTTTTAACCTTTTTCAGATAAGAATATTAAACGGAGTCCAAACGGAATAAAATCTTCGGGATGATTTTTTCCACAATAGGAGGGATCCAGAAGACTTGAGAACCAAGGCAGAGGGCCAAGGAGGAGGCCACAAGCCCCCTAGGGGGTGGGCGTGCCTAGCAGGCTCGTGGGTCCCTCATGCCTATTTTGCCCTACCTCTTTCGCCTATAAATTCCCTAAAATGCCAGAATCAACCGAGAGAGCCACGAAAATACTTTTCCGCCGCCGCAAGCTTCTCTTTCCGCAAGATCCCATCCGGGGAGCGTTTTGGTGCCCTGCCGGAGGGTGATTCGGACACAGACGGCTTCTTCATCAACACCATTTCCTCTCCGATGATGCGTGAGTAGTTCACCACAGACCTTCGGGTCCATAGCTAGTAGCTAGATGGCTTCTTCTCTCTCTTGGATCTTCAATACAAAGTTCTCCATGATCTTCATGGAGATCTATCCGATGTAACTTTCTTCTGCGGTGTGTTTGTCGAGATCCGATGAATTGTGGATTTATGATCAGATTAGTTATGAATATTATTTGAGTCTCCTCTGATTTCTGTTGGAAATATGCCCTAGAGGCAATAATAAATTAGTTATTATCATATTTCCTTGTTCATGCTAACCGTTTATTATCCATGCTATAATTGTATTGATCGGAAACTCGGATGCATGTGTGGATACATAGACAAAACCATGTCCCTAGTATGCCTCTAATAGACTAGCTCGGTGATCAAAAGATGGTTAAGGTTTCCTATCCATGGACATTAGATGTCATTTGATAATGGGATCACATCATTAGGAGAATGATGTGATGGACAAGACCCAAACTACAAACATAGCATATGATCGTGTCAGTTTATTGCTACTGTTTTATTCATGTCAAGTATATGTTCCTATGACCATGAGATCATGCAACTCACGGACATCGGAGGAGTGCCTTGTGTGTATCAAACGTCGCAACGTAACTGGGTGATTATAAAGGTGCTCTACAGGTATCTCCGAGGGTGTCTATTGAGTTGGCATGGATCAAGACTGGGATTTGTTACTCCGTGTGACGGAGAGGTATCTCAGGGCCCACTCGGTAATACAATATCACAATAAGCCTTGCAAGCAATGTGAATAAGTGTTAGTCACGGGATCTTGTATTACAAAACGAGTAAAGAGACTTGCCGGTAACGAGGTTGAACTAGGTATGGAGTTACCGACGATCTAATCTCGGGCAAGTAACATACCGAAGAACAAAGGGAACATCAGACCGGATTAACTGAATCCTTGATATAGAGGTTCAACCGATAAAGATCTTCATGGAATATGTAGGAACCAATATGGCATCCAGTTCCCACTATTGGTTATTGACCGTAGAGGTGTCTTGGTCATGTCTACATAGTTCTCGAACCCGCAGGGTCTGCACACTTAAGGTTTGGTGACGTTTCGGTAGTATATAGTTATGTATGGTGGTGACCGATGGTTGTTTAGAGTCCCGGATGAGATGCCGGACGTAACCTGGAGCTCCGGAATGGTCTGGAGGTAAAGATTTATATATAGGAAGTCCTATTTCGGTCGCCGGAAAAGTTTCGGGCTCACTGGTAGTGTACCGGGAGTGCCAGTACTGTACCGGGAGACCATCGGGAGGGCTATTTAGACCCAAGAGGCTACATGGGCTGTGGGAGAGTGAATACCAGCCCTTAGTGGGCTGGTGGAAGTCCCACAAAAGGCCCATGAGGCTGGGAAGAAAAGCCCAAAGAGAAAAAGGTGGAAAAAGGCAAAAATAGGATGAATCCTAGTCCTACTAGGATTGGAGGTGGATTCCACCTCTCCTACTTGGTTTGGTCGACCCAAGATCTGGCTCTTTGAGAGCCAGGCCTCCTCCTCTCTTCCTCCTATATATACTAGAGGTTTTAGGATTTTTTGCACCTGATTTTCAGCCACGTGCTACCCGTTCCTCTAATGCATTGTTTCTCCTCTAGATCGGATTTCTGCTGTGCTTAGGCGAAGCCCTGCCGGAATAGCTCCACCACCATCGCTGGAGCACCATCACGCTGCCGGAGAACTCTTCTACCTCTCCACTACCTCTTGTTGGATCAAGAAGGTGGATATCGTCATCAAGTTGTACGTGTGCTGAACGCGGAGGTGCCGTCCGTTCGGCGCTAGATCGGAACGACCGTGATCAAGATCGCGAGACGGATCGTGATGAGATCGCGGGACAGATCGTGATGAGATCGCGGGACAGATCATGACGAGTTCACGGGACGGATCGTGATCAATATCGTGGGACAGATCGTGATAAGATCGCGGGATGCTCGCCGATTTGGATCGCAAAGACATTGGACTACACCAACCGTGTTTCTTAACCCTTCCCGCTTAGCGATCTACAAGGGTATGTGGATCCACTCTTCCTCTTGTAGATGCTCATCACCCTGGATAGATCTTTCATGTGCGTAGGAATTTTTTTGTTTCCCATGCAACGTTCCCCAACGGTGGCATCATGAGCTAGGTCTATGTGTAGATGAGATCTCGACTAGGACAACAAGAGTTTGTGGGCGTTGATGCTTAGATTGCTTCCTACCTTGGTCGTGTTTTGGTTCAGCGGTATTGTGAGATGAAGCGGCCCGGGCCTTCATTACTCATAGGCTTACGAGAGACCGGTTCCCTCGACCGCAACTTGTTGCATAGATGGCTTGCGGGTGCCAATTTGTCTCACTTTAGTTGTATCAGATTCGACAAAGGGGGTCCTTGAGAAGGTTGAAAAGCAACTAGTGTATCACCGTTCTGGTTTTCGCGTAGATGAGAATCATTCTTGCTAGATACCCGTAGCATCCACATAAAGCATGCAACAACAATTAGAGGACGTCTAACTTGTTTTTGCAGGGTATGTTGTGATGTGATATGGACAATTACATGATGTGATATATGTCATGTATGAGATGATCATGTGATGTATAGATTACCACGACTTGCATGTCGATGAGTACGGCAACCCGCAGGAGCCATAGTGTTGTCTTTAATTATTGTATGACCTGCTGTCAATCATTAAGCGCTATGTAATGCTTTACTTTATCGCTAAACGGTAGCAATGGTAGTACAAGCATGATGGGCGCGACAACCCCGATGGCGACACGTTGATGGAGATCAAGATGATAGAGATCATGGTGTCGTGCCGGTGACGATGGAGATCATGCCGGTGCTTTCAAGATGGAGATCAAAAGCACAAGTTCATGGCCATATCATGGCACTTATGATTTGCATGTGATGTTAATCCTTTTATGCACCTTGTTTTTCTTAGGATGACGGTAGCATTATAAGGTGATCCCTCACTAATTTCAAGATAAATTGTGTTCTCCCCGAGTGTGCACCATTGTGAAAGGTCGTCGTGTCGAGGCACCACGTGATGATCGGGTGTGATAGACTCTATGTTCACATACAACGGGTGCAAGCTAGTGTTGCACATGCAGAACACTCCGGTCAAACTTGACGAGCCTAGCATGTACAGACATGGCCTCGGAACACAAGAGACCGAAAGGTCAAACATGAGTCATATAGTAGATATGATCAACATGATGATGTTCACCATTGAAACCACCTCAACTCACGTGATGATCGGACTTGAGTTGGTGAATTTGAATCATGTATCACTCGAATGACCAGAGGGATGTCAATTAGAGTGGGAGTCCATTAGTAATATGATTAATTGGATTCATTATCATGAACTTAGTCAGTAGTGCCTTTGCAAATTATGTTGTAGATTACTTGCTCGCATTGTAGCTCCCTTGAGTTTTTTATATGTTCCTAGAGAAACAGAGTCGAAAGATGATGGTAGAAATATTGCGGACTGGGTGTGTGATCTGAGGATTGTCCTCATTGCTGCACAGAAGGTTTATGTCCTTAATGCACCGCTCGGTGCGCCAACCCCTCTAGCATCGTCTACAGATGTTGTGATCATCTGACAGACACGTTCTGATGACTACTTGATAGTTTAGTGCGTCATGCATTACGGCTTAGAATTGAGGCTCCAAAACGTTTTCAACGTCACGGAACATATGAGATGTTCTAAGAGCTGAAATTAGGATCTTTGGCTCATGCTCGTGTTGCGAGATATGAGATCTCCAACAAGATTCTTTGCCTGCATAATGAAAGAGAATAGCTCAATCGTTGAGCATGTGCTCAGATTGTCTGGGTGCTACAATAGCTTGAATCGATTGGGAGTTGATCTTCTCGATAAGATAGTGATTGATATAGTTCTCCAAGTCACTGTCACTAAGCTACTAGAACTTGGTAATGAACTACAAAATTCCAGGGATAGAATTAATGATCCCTAAGCTATTCACGATGTTTGACACCGCGAAGGTAGAAATCAAGAACAAGCGTCAAGTATTGATGGTTAGTCAAACCACTAGTTTCGAGAAGGGCAAGAGCAAGGAGGGAAACTTCATGGATAGCAAGTTAGTTGCTGCTCCAGTGAAGCAACTCAAAGTTGAACCCAAACCCGAGAGTAGGTGCTTGGTAGATAAGAAGGCTGGCAACATCGACAGAAGTATATTTTATATACGTGTTATTCATGTGTACCTCGGTAGTACTCCTAGTAGCACCTGGGTATTGGACCGGTTCGGTTGCTAGATCTTAGTAACTCGAAATAAAAGCTACGGAATAAACCGAGAACTAGCTAAGGATGAGGTGACGATGTGTGTTTGAAATGTTTCCAAGGTTGATGTGATCAACATCGCACGCTCTCTCTACCTTCGGGATTAGTGACAAACCTACATAAATGTTATTTGGTGTTTTGGGTTGAGCATGAACATGATTAGATCGTGTTTATTGCAACTCGGTTATTCATTTAAATTAGAGAATAATGGTTATTCTGTTTACATGAATGATACCTTCAATGGTCATGCACCCAGTGAGAATTGTTTGTTGAAATCTTGTTCGTACTAATACACATGTTCATAAACATTGATGCCAAAAGATACAAAGTTAATAATGATAGAACCACATACTTGTTGCACTACCGCTAAATGTCATATTGGTATAAAGCGCAAAGAAACTCCATGCTTATGGATCTTTGGACTCATTCGATTTCGAATCGATTGAGACATGCGAACCATGCCTCTTGGGCAAGATGACAAAGGACCCCATTTTCCAGATGTATGGAACAGGAAAGTGGTTCATTGGAAATGATACATGTTGATGTATGCAATCCAATCAGTCTTGTAGCGTGCGGTGGAGGTCGTTAATTTCTTACCTTCACTGATGATTTGAGTAGATATAGTGGATATTTACTTAATGAAACACAAGTCTGAACCGTTTGAAAGGTTCAAGCAAATTAAGAGTGAAGTTTAAGATCATCGTGACAAGAAGATACAAATGTCTGCAATATGATCGTGGAGGTGAATATCCGAGTTCCGAGTTTGGCATGCAAATTTAGACAATGTGAAAGTTGTTTCACAACTAACGCCACCTGGAACACCATAATGTGATGGTGTGTCCGAACGTTATAGTCATGCTCTATTGGATATGGTGCGTGCTATGATATCTCCTATCGTTTTACTACTATAATTTTGGGGTTATGCATTAGAGACAATTATATTCACTTTAAATAGGGCACCATATAAATCCGTTGAGATGAAACCATGTGAATTATGGTTTGATAGAAACCTAAGCTGTTATTTCTTAATGTTTGGGGCTGCGATGCTTTTGTGGAAAATGTTTTCACCTAATAAGCTTGGACCCAAAGCGGACAAATGCATCTTCATAGAATACCCTAAGAACAATCGGGTATACCTTCTATCTCAGATCCAAGTGAAAAGTGTTTGTTGCTAAACACGGGCCGTTTCTAGAGAAAAAGTTTCTCTCAAAAGAATTGAGTGGGAGGAAGATAGAACTTGATGAGGTTATTGAACCTTTGTTCAACATGATAGTAGCGCAGCGCGGGAAGATGTTTCTGTGAAGCCTACGTTAGTTGAAGAGAAAGTTAATGATGATGATCATGAAGCTTCGGATCAAGTTACTATCAAACCTCGAAGGTCGACAAGGATGTGTACTGCTCCCGAGCGGTACGACGACCTTTTCTTGGAGGTCATGTTGTTGGACAACGATGAACCTACGAGCTATGGAGAAGCGATGATGGGCCCAGATTCCAACAAATGGTTGGAGGCCATGAAATCCGAGAAAGGATCCATGTATGAAAACCAAGTATAGACTTTGGTAGACTTACTCATTGGACGGCAGGTTGTCGAGTACAAATGGACCTTTGAGATGAAGACAGACGCTGATGGTAAATGGCATCATTTATAAAGCTCGACTTGTTGCAAAGAAGTTTACGACAAGTTCAAATAGTTGACTGCGATGAGACTTTCTCACTCGTAGCGATGATAAAGTCTATTGGAATTATGTTAACTATTGTTGCATTTTTCAATTATGAAATCTGGCAGATGGATGACAAAACATCATTTCCTTAACAGTTTACTTGAGGAAAAGTTATATGTGATACAACCAGAAGGTTTTGTCAGTCCTAAGGATGCTAAAAGGTGATCAAGCTTCAGTGATCCTTCTGTGGACTGAAGCAAGCATCTCGGAGTTGGAATATACAATTTGATGAGGTGATCAAAGTTTTTAAGTCCATACAAAGTTTATGAGAAACTTGTATTTACAATAAAGTGAGTGGGAGCACTATAGAGTGTCTGATAAGCATATGTGGTTGACATATTGTTGATCAGAAATGATGTAGAATTTCACGAAAGCATAAAGGGTTGTTTGAAAGGAGTTTTTCAAAGCAAGACCTGGATAAAGCTACCTAATTGTTGAGCATCAAGATCTGTAGAGATAGATCAAGATGCTTGATGAGACTTTCAATGAGTACATACCTTGACAAGATTTTGAAAGAGTTCAAAATGGATCAGTCAGAGAAAGAGTTCTCGCTTGATTTGTAAGGTGTGAAGTTGAGTGAGACTCAAAGCTCGACCATGGTAGAAGAAAGAGAAAGGACGAACATCATCCCATATGCCTTAGCCATAGGCTCTGTACAGTATGCCATGATGTGTACCGCACCTGTGAGTGCCTTGCTATGAATCCGTCAGGGGTTACAAGAGTGACCTAGGAGTGTATCACTGGACAGTGGTAAAGATTATGCTTAGTAACTAAAAGACTAAGGAGATGTTTCTTGATTATGGAGGTGATAAAGAGTTCATCGTCAAGAGTTACATCGATGCAAGCTTTAACACCAATCCAGATGACTCATAGTAGCATTCTGGATACGTATAGTGGAGCAGCCATTTGGAATAGTACCAAGTGGAGTGTGGTAGCAGTGTTTACGGTTTTACATAGAAATTTGCAAAGTACACACGGATCCGAATGCCTCAGATCCGTTGACTATAAGACCTCTCTCACATGAAAAGAATGATCAAGCCCCATAACTCATTGGGTGTTAGATTCATAACAATGCGAATCACATAGTGATGCGAACTAGATTATTGACTCTAGTGCAAGTGGGAGACTATTGGAAATATGCCCTAGAGGCAAAAATAAATTAGTTATTGTCATATTTTCTTGATAATGATAATCGTTTATTATCCATCCTATAATTCTATTGATCGGAAACTCGGATGCATGTCTGGGTACATAGACAAAACCATGTCCCTAGTATGCCTCTAATAGACTAGCTCGTTGATCAAAAGATGGTTAAGGTTTCCTAGCCATGGACATTAGATGTCATTTGATAACGGAATCACATCATTAGGATAATGATGTGATGGACAAGACCCAAACTACAAACGTAGCATATGATCGTGTCAGTTTATTGGTACTGTTTTCTGCATGTCAAGTATACGTTCCTATGACCATGAGATCATGTAACTCACGGACATCGGAGGAGTGCCTTGTGTGTATCAAACGTCGCAACGTAACTGGGTGACTATAAAGGTGCTCTACAGGTATCTTCGAGGGTGTCTGTTGAGTTTGCATGGATCAAGACTGGGATTGGTTACCCCGTGTGACGGAGAGGTATCTCAGGGCCTACTCGGTAAACAACGTCACTATGAGCCTTGAATGCAATGTGACTAAGTGTTAGTCATGGGATCTTGTATTACAGAATGAGTAAAGAGACTAGCCGGTAACGAGGTTGAACTAGGTATGGAGATACCTACGATCGAATCTCGGGCAAGTAACATACCGAAGAACAAAGGGAACATCATACGGGATTAACTGAATCCTTGACATAGAGGTTCGACCGATAAAGATCTTCATAGAATATGTAGGATACAATATGGTAATCCAAGTCCCGCTATTGGTTATTTACTGTAGAGGTGTCTCAGTCATGTCTACATAGTTCTCGAACCCGCAGGGTCTGCACACTTAAGGTTTGGTGACGTTTTGGTAGTATAGAGTTATGTATGGTGGTGACCGAAGGTTGTTCGGAGTCCCAGATGAGATCCTAGACGTCACGAGGACCTCCGGAATGGTCTGGAGCTAAAGATTGATATATAGGAAGTCCTATTTTGGTCGCCGGAAAAGTTTCGGGCTCACTAGTAGTGTACCGGGAGTACCGGGAGTGCCGATAGTGTACCGGGAGACCATCGGGAGGGGTATTTCGAATCAAGAGGCTACATGGGCTGTGGGAGAATGAATACCAGCCCTTAGTGGGCTGGTGGAAGTCCCACACAAGGCCCATGAGGCTGGGAAGAAAAGCCGAAAAAGAAAAAGGTGGCAAAAGGCAAAAATAGGATGAATCCTAGTGCTACCAGGATTGGAGGTGGATTCCACCTCTCCTACTTGATTTGGCCGACCCAAGATCTGGCTCTTTGAGAGACAAGCCTCCTCCTCTCTTCATCTTATATATACTAGAGGTTTTAGGGTTTTTTGCACCATTTTTTCAGCCACGTGCTACCCGTTCCTCTAGTGGATAGTTTCTCCTCTAGATCGGATTCCTGCAGTGCTTAGGCGAAGCCCTGCTGGAATAGCTCCACCACCATCGCTGGAGCACCATCATGCTGCCGGAGAACTCTTCTACCTCTCCGCTCCCTCTTGCTGGATCAAGAAGGTGGAGATCGTCATCAAGCTGTACGTGTGCTGAACTCGGACGTGTCGTCCGTTCGGCGCTAGATCGGAAGGACCGTGGTCAAGATCATGAGACGGATCATGATGAGATCGCGCGACAGATCATTATGAGATCGTGGGACGGATCGTGACGAGTTCGCGGGACGGATCGTGATCAAGATCGTGAGACGGTTCATGATGAGATCACAGGACGGATCGTCATGAGATCGTGGGACGGATCGTGATAAGATCGCGGGATGCTCGGTGATTTGTATCGCAAAGATGTTAACCTACACCAACCGCATTTCTTAACGCTTCCCGCTTAGCGATCTACAAGGGTATGCGGATCCACTCTTCCTCTCGTAGATGCTCATCACCATGGATAGATCTTGCGTGTGCGTAGGAATTTTTTTGTTTCCCATGCAACGTTCCCCAACAATTTCTTATATGCATGATTTCGTATCCTTGTAAGTCTCTTCGAGTTATGGGTTTCGTTTGGCCAACTTGATCTATAATTCTTGCAATTGGAGAAGTGCTCGGTTTTGGGTTCATACCGTGTGGTGTCCTCACCCAGTGACAGAAGGGGTCGTGAGGCACGCATCATGTTGTTGCCATCAAGGGTAAAAAGATGGGGTTTATGTCATATTGCATGAATTTATCCCTCTACATCATGTCATCTTGCTTAAGGCGTTACTTTGTTTGTTATGAACTTAACTGGATAGCGGTCGATGTGTTGAGTAATAGTAGTATACTTGTCTCGGACGTGACGCCTATATGTATAATCATTGCCTTAGATATCTTCATGACTTTGCCCGATTCTATCAATTGCTCGACAGTAATTTGTTCACCCACCGTAATACTTGCTATCATGAGAGAAGCCTCTAGTGAACACTATGGCCACCGGGTCTATTTTACGCATTGTTTATTCAGATCTACATACAAACATACCAAAAATACCTTGCTGCACTTTTATTTATTTATTTATATTTACCTATTATCACTATCAGTATCACCTTGCAATTAATCGTAAAGGGATTGACAACCCCTTTATCGTGTTGGGTGCAAGTTTGTTTGTTTTTGCGCAGGTGCCTTCGTGCCTCATCTTGATACTCCTACTGGATTTATACCTTGGTTCTCAAACTGATGGAAATACTTATCTCTACTTTGCTGCATCACCCTTTCGTCTTCAAGGGAAAAACCAATGCAAGCTCAAGAAGTAGCAGGAAGAATTTATGGCGCCGTTGCTAGGGAGTATTCAAGTGAAGCATATCTACCAAGTACCTATCACACACTCATCTCTTGCATTTACATTATTTTCCATTTGCCTCTCGTTTTCCTCTACCCCACTTCTAAAACAGAATTTACAAAAACATTTGCCTTTCTTTATTTACCTTTTTAATTCGCCCTTTTCTTTTGCTTGCTTTCTGTTTGCTTGTGTGCTTGTCTGCTTGCTAAGTCACCATGTCTGAAAACACTAAATTGTTTGACTTCTCTAATACTAATAACAATGATTTTATTAGTACTCCAATTGCTACCGCCACTAGTGCGGATTCTTATGAAATTAATGCTGCCTTTTTGAATCTTGTTATGAAAGAGCAATTTTCCGGCCTTCCGAGTGAAGATGCCACATCACATCTCAATACCTTTATTGAGTTATGTGATATGCAAAAGAAGATAGATGTGGATAATGATATGATTAAATTGAAGCTATTTCCATTCTTACTACGAGATCGAGCAAAAACTTGGTTTTCATCTTTACCCAAAAATAGTATTGATTCATGGAACAAGTGTAAAGATGCCTTTATTTCCAAGTATTTTCCACCTTCTAAGATTATCTCCCTCCGTAATGATATCATGAATTTTAAGCAACTAGATCATGAACATGTTGCACAATCTTGGGAGAGAATGAAATTGATGATTAGACATTGTCCCGCTCATGGTCTAAGTCTTTGGATGATTATACAATTTTTCTATGCTGGTTTGAATTTTGCTTCTAAAAATATCTTGGATTCCGCCTCTGGTGGAACTTTTATGGAAATCACACTAGGAGAAGCTACAAAACTCTTAGATAATATCATGAAAAATTATTCTCAATGGCACACTGAAAGGTCACCTACTAGTAAAAAAGTGCATGATATAGAAGAAATTAACTCTTTGAGTGCTAAGATGGATGAGTTAATGAAGTTGGTTGCTAGTAAAAGTGCTCCTCTAGATCCAAATGATATGCCTTTATCTTCCTTTATTGAGAATAGCAATGAAAATTTGGATGTTGATTTTGTTGGTAGGAATAATTTTGGTAACAACAATGCTTATAGAGGTAACTTTAATCCTAGGCCTTTTCCTAGTAATCCCTCTAATAATTTTGGCAATTCCTACAACAATGCTGATGGAAATAATAATAAAATACCCTCTGATCTTGAGAGTAATATTAAGGAGTTTATTAATTCGCAAAAGATTTTCAATGCTTCCATAGAAGAAAAACTGCTTCAAATTGATGACTTGGCTAGGACTATTGATAGAATGTCTCTTGATATTGATGCTTTGAAATTGATATGTGTTCCTCCCAAGATTAATATCGATGAAACTTTGAAAGCTATGTGTGTTTCTATGAATAAGAGTAAAGAAAGAACCGCCCAAATTCGTGCTAGACATGAATGGCTCAAAAAGGCGTGTTCTCATGATGATAATCACGAAGATATTAAAGTGCTTGGTGTGACTCCTATTGAATCCTATTTTGTAATGTCAATCTTAATGATGATTGGGTTGGATGTGAATCCACTTTGGTTGAGAAACTCCCAATGATTCGGAGTCTATTTGTCTTGATGCTAAAAATACTAAAAGTGGAGTAGAGGATATCAAAACTTTGAATAGTGATGAAATTACTACTTTGGATTTCAAGGAATTGAATTATGATAGTTCCTCTTTTATTGAATGTATTTCCTTGATGCAATCCATGCTAAACTCTCCACATGCTTATAGCCAAAATAAGGCTTTTACCAAACATATCACTGATGCTATGATGAAATCTCTTGAAGAGAAACTTGAGTTGGAAATATCTATTCCTAGAAAACTTCATGATGAGTGGGAAACTACTATAAACATCAAGATTAAAAATTATGAATGCCATGCTTTGTGTG
Source organism: Hordeum marinum (assembly GCA_022496015.1). Classification (NCBI taxonomy): domain Eukaryota; kingdom Viridiplantae; phylum Streptophyta; class Magnoliopsida; order Poales; family Poaceae; genus Hordeum; species Hordeum marinum. The sequence goes on along the minus strand of JAAAWK010000298.1, from coordinate 92,784 downwards.
ATTTGGGTACTAGTGTTTCCATAATTCCAAAATCTTTATGTGATGTTCCAGGTTTCAATGAGATTGATAAGTGCTTTCTTAATTTGCATCTTGCAGATTCTACTATTAAGAAACCTATGGGAAGGATCAATGATGTTCTTATTATTGCAAATAGGACTATTGGTGCTATTATTGATATGAAGGAAGGGAATATTAAATTTCAATTTCCATTAAAGAAGGGCATGGAACACTTTCCTATAAAGATAATAAAATTTCCTTATGAAACCATTATGAGATCTACTTATGGTTTGAGCACTAAAGATGACAATACTTGATTCTGTTGCCTTACGCCTAGCTAAGGGCGTTAAACGATAGCGCTTGTTGGGAGGCAACCCAATGAATAAATTTATTTTTTCTTTTTACTTTCTGCTTTGTTGAGTCCACACCATCATGATTCTGTTATGATAGCGTTTTTATGTTTTAATTAGTTTTTGTGCCAAGTAGAACCTTTATGATTAGTTTTGGTGATAGTTGTTTTAATTAGTTTTTGTGCCAAGTAGAACCTAAACCCAAAATTATTCTTAATTCCTATCCAGAAAGAGCTTTTGAGTTTATTCATTTGCTGCTGATTTATATACAAATTTCCCTAATTGTCATAAGTTTTTCATAATTTTTGGGTTAGCAGAGGTATACGAAATATACAAATTGCTATAGACTGTTCTGTTTTTGACGGATTCTGTTTGGTGTGTTGATTGCTTATTTTGATGAAACTATGGTTAGTATCGGGGGGTAAGAGCCATGGAAAAGTAAGAATACAGTAATATAACATCAACATAAATGGAAATTAAGTTTACTACAGTACCTAAAAAGTTTGTGGGTTGTTTTCTTTTGCTAATGCTATCACGAGTTTCTGTTTAAGTTTTGTGTTGTGAACTTTTCAAGTTTTGGGTGATGTTCTTATGGACAACGGAATAAAGAGTGGCAAGAGCCAAAGCTTGGGGATGCCCAAGTCATTCCATGCCAAATTCAAGGACACCAAAAAGCCTAAGCTTGGGGATGCCCCGCGAAGGCATCCCCTCTTTCGTCTTCAATCCAGCGGTAATGTTACTTGGAGCTATATTTTTATTTACCACATGATATGTGTTTTGCTTGGAGCGTCGTGTATTATAGGAGTCTTTGAGTTTTTTTTATCACAATCATCCTTGCTGCACACCTTTTGAGAGGGACATGCACTCATCGTGAATTTGTTAGAATACTCAATGAGCTTCACTTATATCTTTTGAGTTAGGCAATTTAGCTCACATGTGCTTCACTTATATCTTTTGAGCTTGGTAATTTTGCTCACATGTGCTTCACTTATATCTTTTGAGTTAGGAAATTTAGCTCACATGTGCTTCACTTATATCTTTTGAGATTGGTAATTTAGCTCACATGTGATTCACTTATATCTTTTGAGCTTGGTAATTTTGCTCACATGTGATTCACTTATATCTTTTGAGCTTGGTAATTTTGCTCCCATGAGCTTCACTTATATCTTTTGAGATAATTAATTTTGCTCCCATGAGATTCACTTATATCTTTTGAGCTTGGTAATTTTGCTCCCATGAGCTTCACTTATATCTTTTGAGCTAATTAATTTTTCTCTAGTGCTTCACTTAAATCTTTGTAGAGCACGGCGATGTCATATTTTGTAGAAATAAAAACTCTAGATCTTCACTTATATCATTTTGAGAGTGCTCTCTCTAAGTAACTTGGTAATTGACGTGTGCTATGAAATTAGTCCTAAATATGATAGGTATCCAAAGAGGATATAATAAAAACTTTCATATTCAAGTGCATTGATTAGTAAGAGAAGTTTGATTCCTCGCGATTAGTTTTGAGATATGGAGGTGATAATATTAGAGTTATGATAGTAGGGTGTTGTGAATCCAGAAATACTTGTGCTAAGGTTAGTGATTCCCGTAGCATGCATGTATGGTGAACCGCTATGTTAGGAAGTCGTAGCATAATTGATTTATTGATTGTCATCCTTTGTGTGGTGGTCGGGATCACGCGATGGTTAACTCCTACCAACCCTTCCCCTAGGAGTATGAGTTTAGCACTTTGTTTCGATTACAAATAAAACTTTCACAATAAGTATATGAGTTCTTCATGACTAATGTGAGTCCATGGTATATATGCACTCTCACCCTTCCACCATTGCTAGCCTCTCTAGTGCCGCGCAACTTTTGCCGGTGCACAAACCCACCATATACTTTCCTCAAAACAGCCATCATACCTACCTATTATGGAATTTTCATAGCCATTCCGAGATATATTGCCATGTAACTTCCACTGTTCCGTCTCATGACATGTGCCATCACTTTCATTCATATAGAGCCATTATTGTTCTAAGCATCGAGTTGTAAGTAAGTAAAAGTGTTAATCTCATCATTATTAGAGCATTGTCTCATGTGAGGAAATAAGAAAAAAGAGGCCAAAGATGCCCACCAAAAAATGAAAAAAAAGAGGCCAAAGAGCCCAAACAAAAAAATGAGAGAAAAAGAGAGAAGGGACAATGCTACTATATTTTTCCACACTTGTGCTTCAAAATAGCACCATGTTCTTCATGATAGAGAGTCTCTTGTTTTGTCACTTTGATATGCTAGTGGGAATTTTCATTATATAACTTAGCTTGTATATTCCAATGATGGGCTTCCTCAAATTGCACTAGGTCTTCGTGAGCAAGCAAGTTGGGTGCACACCCACTAGTTTTTATTTTTGAGCTTTCATACACTTATAGCTCTAGTGCATCTGTTCCATGGCAATCCCTACTCATATATCCATAGCCCATTGATACGCCGAGTCGATGTGACCATCTCCTTCTTTTTTCCTCACAACCTCCACCACACGCTATCCCACCTATAGTTCTATATCCATTGCTCACGCTCATGTATTGCGTGAGAGTTGAAAAAGTTAGAGTGCGAAAAAATTTACTTGGCCAATATCGGGGTTGTGCATGATTTAAATTCGTTGCGTGGGGATGATGGAGCATATCCAGACTATATTTTTATGTAGAGATAACTTTATTTGGCCTTGTTATTTCAAAAGTTCATGATTACTTTGCTAGTATTCTTGAAGTATTATTGTTTTCATGTCAATATTAAAATATTGTTTTAAATCTTATGGATCTGAACATTCATGCCACAATAAAGAAGTTACAAAGAACAAATATGTTAGGTAGCATTCCACATCAAAAATTTAGTCTTTATCACTTCCCTACTCGAGGACGACCAGGAGTTATGCTTGGGGATGCTTGATACGTCTCCAACGTATCTATAATTTTTGATTGTTCTATGCTATTATATTATCAACTTGGGATGTTTTATATGCATTTATATGCTATTTTATATCATTTTTGGGACTAACTTATTAACTCGGTGCCCGGTGCCAGTTTCTATTTTTTCCATGTTTTTGACCTTTTTCAGATAAGAATATTAAATGGAGTCCAAACGGAAAAAAAACTTCGGGATGATTTTTTTCCACGACAGGAGGGATCCAGAAGACTTGAGAACCAAGGCAGAGGGCCACGTAGGAGGCCACGAGCCCCTTAGGCCCGCCCTAGGGGGTGGGCGCGCCTAGCAGGCTCGTGGGCCCCTCATGCCTCTTTTGCCCCACCTCTTTCTCCTATAAATTCCCTAAAATCCCAGAATCAACCAAGAGAGCCACGAAAATAATTTTCTACAGCCGCATGCTTATTTTTCTGCGAGATCCCATCTGGGGACCGTTCTGGTGCCCTGTCGGAGGGGTATTCGAACACAGAGGGCTTCTTCATCAACACCATTGCCTCTCCGATGATGCGTGAGTAGTTCACCACAGACCTTCGGGTCCATAGCTAGTCGCTAGATGGCTTCTTCTCTCTCTTGGATCTTCAAAACAAAGTTCTCCATGATCTTCATGGAGATCTATCCGATGTTACTTTCTTTTGCGGTGTGTTTGTCGAGATCCGATAAATTGTGGATTTATGATCAGATTATCTATGAATATTATTTGAGTATCCTCTGATTTCTTTTATGCATGATTTCATATCCTTGTAAGTCTCTTCGAGTTATGGGTTTCGTTTGGCCAACTTGATCTATAATTCTTGCAATGGGAGAAGTGCTTGGTTTTGGGTTCATACCGTGCGGTGTGCTCATCTAGTGATAGAACGGGTAGCGAGGCACGCATTGTGTTGTTGCCATCAAGGATAAAAATATGGGGTTTATATCATATTGCATGAATCTATCCCTCTACATCATGTCATCTTGCTTAAAGCGTTACTCCGTTTATCATGAACTTAATACACTATATGCATGCTGGATAGCGGTCGATGTGTGGAGTAATAGTAGTAGATGCAGAAAGTATCGGTCTACTTGTCTCCGACGTGATGCCTATATGCATGATCATTGCCTTAGATATCGTCATGACTTTGCGCGATTTTATCAATTGCTCGACAGTAATTTGTTCACCCACTGTAATACTTGCTATCATGAGAGAAGCCTCTAGTGAACACTATGGCCCCCGGGTCTATTTTACACATTATATATTCAGATCTACATAGAAAAATACCAAAAATACATTGCTGCACTTTTATTTATTTATTTATATTTACCTATTATCACTATCAGATCTCACCTTGCAACTAATCGTAAAGGGATTGACAACCCCTTTATCGCGTTGGGTGCAAGTTTGTTTGTTTTTGCGCAGGTGCCTTGGTGCCTCATCTTGATACCCCTACTGGATTGATACCTTGGTTCTCGAACTGAGGGAAATACTTATCTCTACTTTGCTGCATCACCCTTTCCTCTTCGAGGGAAAAACCAACGCAATCTCAAGAAGTAGCAACACGCGTCTCGTCTAACCCTGTGAGAGTTGACCAGGCGGTCTGCGCCTTTGACTTTCGCCGGACGGGGTTCGACCGATGGACATTTTCACCTGGATGTGATAGCCTAGCCCATAGGTCCACTCCGAATCAAGGTTCGGGCCCAACCCACCACAAGATTCTCTTCGGATTAAGGTCTGGCCCTAACCCACCGCAAGAATCCCTCCGCGTCAACCTCACGTGACCGTTTCCACCGTCCATGCGGTGGCGGCAACAACGTCCGTGAGGGGGGTCACACCCGAAAGACGCGTTCCAGGAGCTTGCACCTTCCACCACACTTCCAGACGTGTAGGAGGGCCCAGCACAAGACCTAGCGGCATAGCTACCCCTCCAATTACATCGTCCCGTCTAACCCTAGCATTGTTGACCGGACGGGTCTACCCCTTTGACTTTCACTTGACAAGGTATGACCGCTGGACATTTTCACCTGGCTGTGATAGGCCAGCCCATAGATACACTTCGGATCAAGGTCCGAGCCCAACCCACCACAAGATTCCCTCCGTTACTGCCTAACATGACCGTTCCCCCCTCCATTAGACACCGGCGGCGATGTCGGTGAGGGGGGTGACACCACGGAGCCCCGTGCCAGGTACTTGCACCTGCCACCGCACTTCCGACGTGTATGAGGGCCCAGCGATAGACCTGGCGATATAGCTACCCCCCAAAGTACACACGTCTCGTCTAACCCTGCGAGAGTTGACCGGGCGGTCTAAGCCTTTGACTTTCGCCAGACGGGGTTTGAACGATGGACATTTTCACCTGGATGTGATAGCCCAGCCCCTACATACACTTCGGGTCAAGGTTCGGGCCCAACCCAAGATTCCCTTCGGATCAAGGTCCGAGCCTAACCCACCACAAGATTCCCTCCGCGTTGACCTGACATGACCGTTTCCACCCTCCGTGCAGCGGCGGAAGTGCCGTCCGTGAGTGGGGTCACACCCCGGAGTCGCGTGCTGGGAGCTTGCACCTGCCACCACACTTCAAGACGTGTAGGAGGGCCCAGCGCAAGACCTGGCGGCATAGCTAGCCCCCCAATTACACCGTCCCGTCTAACCCTAACATTGTCGACCGGACGGGTCTACCCCTTTGACTTTCACCAGACGAGGTATGACCGATGGATATTTTCACCTAGTTGTGAAAGGCCAGCCCATAGATACACTTCAGATCAAGGTCCGGTCCCAACACACCGCAAGATTCCCTCCGTTACTGCCCGACGTGGCCGTTTCCATCCTTCACGTGACGGCGGCAGCGACGTCCGTGATGGGGGTCATGCTACGGAGCAGCATGCCAGGTGCTTACACCCGCCACCACATTTCGGGACGTGTAAGAGGGCCCAGGGCCCAGCGAAGGACCGATATGCAAAAGAACATGAGGTCACATTACTAACATACTCGAAAACAAATAAAAACCACATATTCATAATCTATGGAAAATTATACACCAAATCGATATATAATTTATGTATGTTTATGTTTAGATAAGACACATTTAATTTAATCAAAAATTAATTTAGGAAAATAATGAAAATGAAAAAATATATCAGAAAATGGGAAAAAGGCTTTGCTGACGGTTTGGCCGTCGGCGTAGCTACAAACCAGCGATGCCCACAGACGCGCCTCGGATCGATGACGTGGCACCAGCCCACGGATCGATGATGTGGACAACGTATACGCCGACGGTTAAACCGTTGGCGTCGCTATGCCGACGGCACGGCCTCCGTCAAAGCCGTCGGCATAACTCTAACGTCGTCAGCTCCCCGTTCGTCCGCAGGTTGTGTCGGGCATTTCTATGCCGATGGCCCGTTTATGCCGACAAGGGCCGTCGGGATAGCTGTAGATACGCCGACGGCCTTATGGTGCCTACGGGCACCGTCGGGATAGGCGTGGGGACGCCGGCGGCTTTTCTACGCCTACGGTTCGCCCAAGGCCGTCGGGATAGCTGTAGATACGCCGACGGCCCCCATCGGCACAGATTAGGCTGTCAACGTCGAGCTTTATTCCGGTAGTGCTCAATGGGTGTGAAATTGCTGTGAAGAAGCTTTATCTCAAGAATGGATCAATTGATGACAAGTGTTTTACAAATAAATTTCGTCAACTTATGATGGTCCAGCATGAAAATATTTTATGGCTGATTGGCTACTGCTATGAGATAAAACATAAGCATACTGATTAAGGCGGACAACTTGTCTTTTCTCAAGTTATAGACCGAGCTCTTTGTTTCGAATACATGAAGGGTGGAAATGTTGCCAATCATATGTAATTTCTTGTATGATGGAGATCTAGCCTCAACTCAGCTATACTATTTGTATTTGATGAATATGTACATAATATTTTCCCTTTGGTAGATGAATCTTGCATACATGATTGTGCCACATGGAGGCATCAACTTCAAGGCAACAACCAATGAATCTAAGAATGTTCTTGGGGATGATTACTTCATTTGCAAATTGTTCATTCTCTCGCACGCTACGGTTGATCGGCTTCTTTATTGCAACTTCTTTATTGTCAAGAAGGCCCTTGTAAACTTCAGCAAATCCACCCTTTCCAATTATGTTTCTATTCTTTAAAATTGGCTTGAGCTCCCCCTTTTTGAAAATTTTAATTCCTGTTGCCTTCTCTAATTCCGGGCAGCCGTTCTTTTTGTAGAATTATTTTGTCTTGTTTTTCTCTTTATGTAGAATGACGATAAGCGATACAACCATCGTGAGAAGAATACCACCTATTGCACCTAGATGGACAAGAAACAAATCCAGCTTATATATAACTAAATTCGCAATTACAAATCTAGCATAAAGTTTCAGTATAAGAATTAAATAGTTTTTCTTGTTCATCAACTTGGAATGTAGAACAAAATACCACAAGAACTACTAGAGGAAAAAAGAATGTAAATAAATACTGCCAAGGGGTTGAAACTCCAAGGAAAGTGTGCAAAAGACAAGGAAAGCATGTAGCTCGTATATTACTGTGAGATCACTTATAGAAATTGAATCTGGGGCTTGTATCCAGCAAGAGATCTACAGGCGGTGCCTATGTCATACATGTCTTTCTATGTTGATGATTTAGATTGCAACAGGAGGATACATCTTGGAGCTTACCCACAGTCGGCTTTGCTGCTGGGGGCAATACATCTGTGCATGTCCCTTTTTTGCCGTATATCCCGAATTTGCATGGACAGTCATAGCCTCCTAGCTTGTTTTTGCAGATCCGGACATTTGAGCAGGGATACACTTGTGGGTGCTTGCATTCATCAATGTCTGAAGAATCAACCCTTTTCCGAGTTAACGAATTGGTAATGACAGCTTCTTGCATGTATGTATGTATGTATGTAGGAGTATGTAACGTACCTTGGCATCCGTTAGCAATGTATGGGTTGCCAGTGTAATGGTCCCAGCACTTGCAGCTATAGCCACGAGCATATGTTGTTGCGTTGGCACAGGAGTTGTTGCCGCTGACGCAGGCGTAGTCTGGAGGCGGTGGCTGTCGTTCCGCCGGACACCAAGTGTTCCCGGCAGCGACAACATCAAACCCTTGCCGGAGCCCTCGTCGTCCGGGAGCCCATGCCAAACGGGAAGGGGTACGTGAATGTTGTGTTGTGAGAAAGGAAAGCGCGATCGAGGGGGATGGGATGAGTGGTTGCAAACGACCTGAAGCCCTTACGGAAGCCACCCATGCCAAACGGGAAGGGGTACTTGAATGTTGTGTTGTGAGCAAGGAAGGCGCGATCGAGGGGGATGGGATGAGTGGTTGCAAACGACCAGGAAGCCCTTGCGGAAGCAGCCCATGCCAAACGGGAACGGATACTTGAATGTTGTGTTGTGAGCAAGGAAGGCGCAATCGAGGGGGATGGGATGAGTGGTTGCAAACGACCTGGAAGACCTTGCGGAAGCAGCCCATGCCAAACAGGAAGGGGTACTTGAATGTTGTGTTGTGAGCAAGGAAGGCGTGATCGAGGGGGATGGGATGAGTGGTTGCAAACGACCTAGAAGCCCTTGCGGAAGCAGCCCATGCCAAACGGGAAGGGCACTTGAATGTTGTGTTGTGAGCAAGGAACGCGCGATCGAGGGGGATGGGATGAGTGGTTGCAAACGACCTGGAAGCCCTTGCGGAAGCAGCCCATGCCAAACGTGAAGGGGTACTTGAATGTTGTGTTGTGGGCAAGGAAGGCGCGATCAAGGGGGATGGGATTAGTGGTTGCAAACGACCTGGAAGCCCTTGCAGAAGCAGCCCATGCCAACGGTAAGGGGTACTTGAATGTTGTGTTGTGAGAAAGGAAGGCGTGATCGAGGGGGATGGGATGAGTGGTTGCAAACGACCTAGAACCCGTTGCGCAAGCAGCCCATGCCAAACGGGAAGGGGTACTTGAATGTTATGTTGTGAGCAAGGAAGGAGCGATCGAGGGGGATGGGATGTGTCGTGGATTTGTCACGGCAGATGTCCGGGTCAACGGACTTAGGTTCGGGGCGAGACGCAACTACATGGCGGCTTGAAGGGGTTGATCGGAATCGAGAAGACACAGAGTTTTACCCAGGTTCGGCCCCTCCGATGGAGGTAAAATCCTACGTCCTGCTTGTCTGGTATTGATGATGATGAAGATCTCTCGGCTACAAGGGTGCTAATTGCTACCTCCAATCACGAGAGCCTCTAATCTCTCTATCTCTAATCTCTTGTGTTGTCTAAACTTGTAGACTTGTGTCTCTTGTAAACTTGTCCCTCTAGGGGTGCTCTACCCCTCCTTATATAAGTGGAGAGGGTAGGCTTTACAAATAGAGTCCTACTAGGAATAGGATTAGGACTTGTCTCTCACGAATCCTACTCTAGGTCTTATTTCCTTTAAAGGAATCCTTCTCTCTTCGCGCCTTCTGTTGTGGGCTTGGTCATCCTGTGACTCACCAGCCGGGTCTTTAATAAGAATGTCATGTCTTCGGCTGGGTCTCCTGTCAGTCATCAGGCCGGGTCATACCGTAGGGTATATCCCTGTCATTAGCCCCCGGGTTAGCTTGAATTTATTCATGGTAAGCTTCTGAAATAAGAGTAACAAATATATTAAGTGGCCGGCTTGCTCCTTTGGCCGGTTAAAAAAATGACTCCTTAGAAATCCGGGCCTTTTCTCCATATGAATGAGTCGTCTTGATAAATATCTTGCTTGTCAATGTCCTTTTGGAAAATATTGAGAATAGAATACCCATATGCCATTGAGTTGGCTTCCAATACTCTTTGGTGGGTCCTCGCCGCCAGGTCATAATCATTGATGATGTCGGGTTATTATCATTGGTGACTCCGGGTCAAGTAATTAGAATCCAACTGACTTGATAAAAATATTAAGATGAAAATCCATCTGATGTAAAGCCGGACTTCTATTGTTGTGAAGCAGGGCGGCTTATATAAAATCTGGCGGGTTATGATCCTTTGATAACACCGGGTCATAAGTGCTGGTGACGCCGGGTCTAACAACTGAACTCCATATTTAACATCTTGAAAATTCCCCTCAAATTTTTGATATGTCCATATTACCTGGGACTTATAATTGCTTTATACCTTATAATGCTTCGGCGGGTGTAGCCCCCAAGGGTCGGGTCATCAGAAAGCTTCGAAGGGTGTAGCCCCCAAGGTCCGGCTCATCAGAATGTGACGTGTTGGGTCTTCAATTTGAACCTCATAATCTATTTAAACGGCTGAATACTGTAGCCCCCATGTGCCGGGTCGCACGCCTGCGGCGACTTGGGACTTTAGAAAATTTGATCTGAGCGGTGTAGCCCCCAAGTGCCGGGTCAGTAATAATTACTGGGCTGGGACTTAGAACAATATAGAAAGGTCGGCTCATCTTTTTGAGAAAACATAAAAAGGCCGGGTTATCTCCTTGAGATAATATGGTGTTGCTGACAATGTAATGATTTGTAAACCAGCTTGCATTAGCTCCCAAGTGCCGTGGTGCATGCTTGCAGCGACATGGGACTTGCATAATTGATATTAACTTGGACTTGAATAATGTAGCCCCCAAGTGCCGGGTCGTCTGCCTGCGGCAACTCGGGACTATTTGAGAGTAATATGACTCACCATAATTTGTTGAATGAATCTTTGACCGTGGTTGTAATATAACCCGGAATGAATATCCCGGAATAATTCCTTTGTCCTTTGACATGAAATCCCTGCTCGTGGTTGCGATGCAACCCGGCAAATATAAGTTTGAAAGATCCATGAGTGTTGTAGATTACTATAGAGCACAATTAAAGAAATCCGAGAACCGGCCAATTAGATGACACGGCATTATATCTGAAAAATAATAATTTTTTCGAGCTGGTTTAAAAAAACCCAATCGTTTATCACTGGTTATAATAACCATGAAGATCCAGGCATGTTGGCTATTAGAAGATCTATTTGCTCTTACCAAACCCTTAATGGCGGCTCATCTTAAGAGATAATACCTGCAAAAAATAAACAAGACAAAATATATTCTGCATTGTTGTGAGGGCGGCTTGAAGAAGCTCAACCGGGAGATGTTCATACCTTTCATAACATTGCTCCTTTCTCATAATCCTTCTCTGACCTGGCTTGATATGCCGACACGTTATCTAGAGGTGGGACGCTCCCTTGAATAATCCACGGCTGACATGTCAACCGGAATGGCATAAAGCCGGCTATATGAAGCGTAATGTAAGCTATACCCGAAGGAAAGAAGCCTCCTTTTAACAACAAATTTTGTACCTTGTATGCGAACACCGGCTGTCGATGGGTGATGTAAGCTATACCTTGTGGCAAGAAGCCTCCATCGACAGCCGCGGCTAATGATTTACAAAAGCCGGCTATGTGAAGGGTGATGTAAGCTATACCCGAAGGCAATAAGCCTCCTTCAACAGCAGATGTTGTATATTGTATGCGCGAATGCCGGCTGCCGATGGGTGATGTAAGATATACCTTATGGCAAGAATCCTCCATTCGATAGCCGCGGCTAATGATTGCAATAGCCGGCTGTGTGAAAGGTGATGTAAGCTATACCCGAGGGCAAGAAGCCTCGTTCAACAGCTAAGTTTTGGCATAAACGCCGGTTGTTAGGGTGAGATAAGCGAACCCATCGGTAAGAAGCCCCCTTCGATAACCGCGGCTAACATGTTAACCGAAAATGGCATAAAGCCGGCCATTAGGGTGAGATAAGTGATACCCATCGGTAAGAAGCCCCCTTCGATGGCCGCAGTTGATATGCAACAGGAATTTGGTGTACACGTTGTTGTCTTAGGGTCATGTTATGCTATACCAAAGGTAAGAAGCCTCCATCAACAACAGCGCTTAATGTACCCAAACTAGGCATAAAGCCAACTGGGCAAGGGAGATGTAAGCTATACCCGAAGGCAAGAAGCCTCCTTGCAACAGCATAGAAGCAGACTGTGCAGGGGAGATGTAAGCTATACCCGAAGGCAAGAAGCCTCCCTGTAACAGCGCTTGATAGGGCATAAAGCCGGATGATAGATCAGCCGTTTGACGGCAAACAAACCACATTAACTCAATTCTGTGAGCCGGAAATATTTCATCTTGCAAAGACCCGGGCTTCTCATTGACAACGACCAAATGTGTCTTGCCATGTCTGTAGCCCCCGAGTCTCAGGTTGACTCAAAGAGGCGGCTTCTGAATCTTTATCGAAAGTTGAGGTTGGCCGTGGCGGGTTATAGATCTGCTTCAATGATCTGGTCGATGGTTCGTTCCCGCTGTTTGTTGAAATGAACCGAACTGTCATGGTGGCGGCTCATGCGCTTGTCCATTGGGCGGCTCGTATGGACGAGCACCGCAGGGATATATTGATGTAGATCATAGTGTGGGTGGCGTCTTGCACGTGTCCGTTGGGCGGCTCGTACAGGCGAGCACCGCACCGATACATTGGTGTAGACATAGAAATCAGCCGCGACATTGTAAGCCGGTTCTGTTGTGAAAGATAGCCGCGGTATGGTAAACCGGTGTGATCGCGAGAGACGGCCGCGGCGTCGTAAGCCGGTGCAGACGGATGAGAGACGGCCATGGTATTGAGAACGGGCACGGGTGGCGAGATTCGTCCACGGCGTTGTAAACCGGCATAGTGACGAGAGATGGTCACGGCGTTGTAAGCCGGCGTGGTGGCGAGAGTCGGCCATGGCACTGTAAGCCAACACAGACGTGCGAGTCGCCTGGAGGTGTCGTAAGCCGGTATAGGCGTCTTGCGCTAAATGATGCTGGTAGGCCTCCATCTCTGCAATAAGATGCCACGTCGATAATGAATAGTTTGTCCTGTGTCCAAAAAATATTAAAAGACGCAGTAATTGTTCTTCGAAGGAAGCAAAACGTATAGATAAAATAGATTGGATGGATAGCACCTGTTTCATCTTGACGACGAGCTGAGTCATATACATCGTCCGTGGATCACTTCCCGTGATTTCAACAGTAATTGAGGTATCCTCTCGAGGGCGCAACGGAGGTGACGATTCAGCCACGGCAGCTCGGAGACGATGCTGGACCGGGGCAGTTTGGTAGCGGCGGTGTTTGCATCAAAGAAGTCCTGCGGGGCGACTTAAAACACGATCGCACCAGGGTAAGGGCAGAGCGGCTCGAAACGGACCCTCCGGTTTTTTGGACTCCCTCTTTTCCCCTTTCCCTTATCCTCTGCATAACCAACCGCACGGCGAGTGGGCTTGGGCGGGGTCGCGTCGAAGGGGAAATAGGGCAGTGGGGTGGAGTCGGAGAAAGGCGTTGCAGGTGAGTCACGGCCTTGGCGGCGTCTAAGGCAGGCCGGCTCAGGGCGGAGCAAGCACTCGAGAACGACCCGGCCAATGTGGCGAAACGGGCGGTGGCTCGATGAGGAGGGTGAGGCTGGGCTAGCCATGGCGCGACGGGCGGTGCGCGGCTGAGATGCGATGAAGGCTAGCCGGCGAGGCGGCCCCGGGCGGATCAGTGTGAGGGGCAGTGAGACAACGAAGGGCGGCGGAGCAACCACGGCTGGATCGAGGCCGGGGCCGGACCGCAGGGGGCGGTGGTGGTGAGGCGCATCAGGCAGAGCCGCTCGGTTTGCGTGACAGGTGGAGCAGAGCGGGATTCATGGCGCTAGAAGGAGGGCGCGTTGCTGCGGCTCGAGGCGAGGTAATACAGCAGTAGCAGGCGAGGGGGTGAGGCCGAAACCGAGGCGACGGTCTGGCCACGGCGACGGCGGGGCATGGCCAGTGCGGCTTGTGGCGCCGTCCACAACAGAGCCGGAGGATACGACTTCAGTCAACCATGGCGTAGCACAAGTAGGCGCAACAACATCGGTGCACAAAGGCTGGAAGCATGGGGGCAGAACCAGCGGCACGGAGCGGAAGAAAACATGACAGGGGCGCACGCGTGGGGAAAAGGAACTGCGGCGGCTCGGATGCCCACTAGTAGGTGCGGATGCGAGGCGAGCGCTGGCGGCTAATATGGCGAGGGGTGGGACCACCGTAGTGATGGAAATGACCACGACAAAGGCATCTGCGATGATGGCAGGAAAAGGTGGCGCGGTGGAGGCACGGTGAGACGCGGCGACGCGGGCGCAACAGCGGCTTGTAGGCGCTGTGGTGCGGCGAAAACGGTCGGCGGTGGAGTGGTTAAGAGGTGCAGTTGTGGTCGGCAGCAATGGTCAACCACCGGGGGGGCAGCTGTTGGTGGGCGCATGGGTGGGGACCAGCCGATGGAGAGTCTGTCCGTCGCAAACCATGGTGGAGGGTGTAGATGTAGGGTCCCGAGGCGGCGGCACGGCGCAAAAGCAGACGGGCGAGCGCGGGCTCGGTGCGGGGGGGGGGGGGGCGCTCAACGCGGGTTGAAGGTGCTCCAGTGGCAGGCTCGGAACAGAGATCGAGTCAGAGAGAGGCCACTCGGTCCGAAGTGAGTGGTAGAACGAGGTCGTGTATATATTTCGTGTATGAATTTCCAAGGCAGTCCCGATCTGGTCGTGTTGTCTTGCATGAACAGAGGTGTCTTCTAATTGTTTGGTAATTCCGGCGATTTGACCGGCTGGTCTCGCCGACTTGCAGAAGTAAACAGATCACAATCCGAAACCTAATTTCTCTTGAACCCTTAATCTCACAAAATATAAATCTGGGTTGATGGACTTAACGCTGACCCAAATCTTTCCAAACTGGCTCTTCTTCACCAAAAAAATAGTGAACCTGTCGATCCTTGTGAGAGACCCCCTCAAGAACTCAATACCGCCGCACGTGGCCCTATGGTGGGCGTCAACTGTCATGGATTTGTCACGGCAGGTATCCGGGTCAATAGACTTAGGTTTGGGGCGAGACGCAACTACGTGGCGGCTTGAAAGGGTTGATCGGAATCGAGAAGACACGGAGTTTTACCCAGGTTCGGCCCCTCCGATGGAGGTAAAAGCCTACGTCCTGCTTGTCTGGTATTGATGATGATGAAGATCTCTCGGTTACAAGGGTGCTAATTGCTACCTCTAATCATGAGAGCCTCTAATCTGTCTATCTCTAATCTCTTGTGTTGTCTAAACTTGTAGACTTGTGTCTCCTCTAAACTTGTACCTCTAGGGGTGCTCTACCAATTCTTATATAAGTGGAGAGGGTAGGCTTTACAAATAGAGTCCTACTAGGAATAGGATTAGGACTTGTCTCTCACGAATCCTACTCCGGGTCTTATTTCCTTTAAAGGAATCCTTCTCTCTTCGGGCCTTCTGTTGTGGGCTTGGTCATCCTGTGACTCGCCAACCGGGTCTTTAATAAGAATGTAGTGTCTTCGGCCGGGTCTCCGGTGAGTCGCCAGGCCGGGTCATACCGCGGGGTATATCCCCGTAAGGATGAGTGGTTGCAAAGGACCTGGAAGCCCTTGTAGAAGCAGCCCATGCCAATCGGGAAGGGGTACTTGAATGTTGTGTTGTGAGCCAGGAAGGCGCGATCAAGGGGGATGGGATGGGTGGTTACAAACGACCTGGAAGCCCTTGCGGAAGCAGCCCATGCCAAACGGGAAGGGGTACTTGAATGTTGTGTTGTGAGCTAGGAAGGCGCAATAGAGGGGGATGGGATGAGTGATTGCAAACGACCTGGAAGCCCTTGCGAAAGCAGCCCATGCCAAACGGGAAGGGGTACTTGAATGTTGTGTTGTGAGCAAGGAAGGTGCGATCGAGGGGGATAGGATGAGTGGTTGCAAACGACTTGGAAGCCCTCGCGGAAGCAGCCCGTGCCAAACGGGAAGGGGTACTTGAATGTTGTTTTGTGAGCAAGGAAGGCGCGATCGACGAGGATGGGATGAGTGGATGCAAAAGACCTAGAAGCCCTCGCGGAAGCAGCCCGTGCCGAACGGGAAGGGGTACTTGAATGTTGTGTTGTGAGCAAGGAAGGCGTGATCGAGGGGGATGTATTGAGTGGTTGCAAACGACATGGAAGCCCTCGCGGAAGCAGCCGGTGCCGAACGGGAAGGGGTACTTGAATGTTGTGTTGTGAGCAGGAAGGTGCGATTAAGGGGGATGGGATGAGTGGTTAGAAACGACCTGGAATCCCTCGCGGAAGCAGCCCGTGCCGAACGGGAAGGGGTACTTGAATGTTGTGTTGTGAGCAAGGAAGGCGCGATCGAGGGTGATGGGATGAGTGGTTGCAAATGACCTGGAAGCCCTCGCGGAAGCAGCCCGTGCCGAACGGGAAGGGGTACTTGAATGTTGGGTCGTGAGCAAGGAAGGCGCGATCGAGGGGGATGGGATGAGTGGTTGCAAACGACCTGGAAGCCCTCGTGGAAGCAGCCCGTGCCGAACGGGAAGGGGTACTTGAATGTTGTGTTGTGAGCAAGGAAGGCGCGATCGAGGGGGATGGGATGAGTGGTTGCAAACGACCTGAAAGCCCTCGTGGAAGCGGCCCGTGCCAAACGGGAAGTGTGGGAGCAACCTGGACGTGCCATGGGCTGCTGCCCTTGAGCTTGAGCCGCGGCGGCAAGGATGACTACTAGGATTGGTGGCGGCAGCAGCAGCAAGTGGTGAGAATGGAGTTGCGAGCTGGGCAAGGTTGTCATGGTGCCCTACGTACCTCTATTCGGCTATGGAACTAGAGACGAAGATGAATGAATGCCAAAGGAATAAACTTATCTTAACTGGGCGTGGACGTGGTCATGCTGCTCTTTCTTCCCTCTATGGGCCAGGGGTATGGAACTACAGATGAAGATTAATGAATGCGAAGGGAGTTAAGTGCACCTCATCAAAAACATAATACTATTATCTCATGGAAAGCCGGGCAGACTGGTGCATGTCTCCAGTGCAGACCAATGCTCAACTTGCAGTCAAATCAGCCTAGCCAGTTCAATTTATGTGCGTATCGGGCGTGTTATTTAACTTCCTGGGGGAGCATCAGCCGGCGGAGGGGAGGCGGAGCGCGCGTCTAAAGCTACCGTCGTGGCCATGGTTGCGCCGGAGCCGACGATCATCGATGTTAACCGGCCGTGCTCGCCTTCGTGCACAACGCCCGCACCATCCACCGCGAGCGTCCACACTAGGATGACGACGCGCCGGACGAGTACGACCATGTTGTCAGGAGGCATTCATTTGGTGACTCCGGTTGGATGGCCGGCGCCCTGCCTAGTGTTGTGTCCGCAGACATTTGGTGATGTCCATTTTATCATCAGTGTTGGAGTTGCCCTAATGCTCGTTTTCTTACTCCATATCCTTTGTCCATGCCCCTAGACGTTGTGCCCGCGAAAATGTTTTATTGGACCCGTCGCTGGTGTGGCGCCTAATGCCGGGTCCGCATCCATGTCTAGGTTCGGGGTATCTACAAATGATCTCCCGTCATTGGCAGCATCTGCCATCATGCACTGGCACAGGTCGTAGGAACCATCCTAGCTGGATCCGGCGATGGAGTTGGAATCGCGCGCAGGCTGGGAAGCCTCCTGGGTACAATCCCACAATCGTCATGGTACACGGAGCATAGTAGCATCCTGCGTAGTAGCCCGCGCCCTGCATGTCAGGGGATCATGGGATGAGCTATCCTCCTGCCAAGCCATTGTCAGGGAACGTTGCATGGGAAACAAAAAAATTCCTACGCACACGCAAGATCTATCCATGGTGAGGAGCATCTATGAGAGGGAGACTGGATCTACATACCCTTGTAGATCGCTAAGCAGGAAGCGTTAAGAAACGCGGTTGGTGTAGTCGAACATCTTCACGATCCAAATCACCGAGCGTCCCGCGATCACATCACGATCCGTCCCGCGATCCAATCACGATCCGTCCCGCGAAATCATCGCGATCCGTCCCGCGATCTCATCACGATCCGTCCCGCGATCTCATCACGATCCGTCCCATGAAATAATCACGAACCGTTTCACGATCTTGTTCACGGTCCTTCCGATCTAGCGCCGAACAGACGACACCACCGCGTTCAGCACACGTGCAGCTTGATGACGATCTCCACCGTCTTGATCCAGCAAGAGGAAGTGGATAGGGAGAAGAATTCACCGGCAGTGTGACGGCGCTCCGGTGATGGTGGTGGAGCAATTCCGGCAGGGCTTCGCCTAAGCACTGCAGAAAACCGATCTAGAGGAGAAACTATGCACTAGAGGAACGGGTAGCACGTGGCTGAAAATTCTGTGCCAAAACCCTAAAATCCTCTAGTATATAGGAGGAGAGGAGGAGGAGTCTTGGATGCCAAAAAGCCAGCCCTTGGGTCAACCAAAGTGGGGAGGACAGGAGGACTCCTCCTCCAATCCTAGTAGGACTAGGATTCCTCCTTTTTTTGGCCTTTTTCCACCTTTTTCCCTTTGGGCTTTTTCACCCAGACACATGGGACTTGTGTGGGACTTCCACCGGACCACAAAAGGCTGGTATTTACTCTCCCACAGCCCATGAAGCCTCTTGGGTCGAAATACCCCTCCCAGTGGTCTCCCGATAAACTACCGGCACTCCCGGTACACTACCGATAAGCCCGAAACTTTTCCGACTTCCTATATATGAATCTTTACCTCCGGACCATTCCAGAGCTCCTCGTGACGTCCAGGATCTCATACGGGACACCGAGCAAACTTCGGTCACCACCATACATAACACTATACTACCGAAACGTCACCAAACCTTAAGTGTGCAGACCCTGCGGGTTCGAGAACTATGTAGACATGACCGAGACACCTCTACAGTCAATAAACAATGGTGGGACCTGGATGTCCACATTGGTTCCGACATATTCTACGAAGATCTTTATCGGTTGAACCTCTATGTCAAGGATTCAGTTAATCCCATATGATGTTCCCTTTGTTCTTCGGTATGTTACTTGCCCGAGATTCGATCGTCGGTATCTCCATACCTAGTTCAATCTCGTTACCGGCAAGTCTCTTTACTTGTTCCATAATACAAGATCCCGCAACTAACAATTAGTCACATTGCTTGCAAGGCTCATTGTGATGTTGTATTACCGAGCGGGCCCTGAGATAGCTCTCCGTCACACGGAGTAACAAATCCCAGTCTTGATCCATGCCAACTCAACAGGCACCCTCGGAGATACCTGTAGAGCACCTTTATAGTCACCCAGTTACATTGCGACGTTTGGTACACACAAGGTACTCCTCCAATGTCAGTGAGTTGCATGATCTCATGGTCATAGGAACACATACTTTGACTTGCAGAAAACAGTAGCAAGAAACTGACACGATCATATGCTACGTTTGTAGTTTGGGTCTTGTCCATCACATCATTCTCCTAATGATGTGATCCCGTTATCAAATGATATCACATGTCAATTGCTAGGAAACCTTGACCATCTTTGATCAACGAGCTAGTTCACTAGAGGCATACTAGAGACAGAGTGTTGTCTATTTACCCACGCATGTAATGTGTTTCCATTCAATATAATTATTAGCATGGATAATAAACGATTGTCATGAACAAGGAAATATGATAATGACTAATTTATTATTGCCTCTAGGGCATATTTCCAACAGCCATACCATGGGGTAGCGCACGGGTTGAAGCCCAACTGGTATGTCCCACTCACCCATACGACATAGTCGGTATAGGTTGTATGCGATCCGTAATAGACCCCGGTGTAATACGCGGGGTAGTCAGGGTCGTAGCGTATGGGTAGGAGGCCAATGATTGTGCTCGAGGCCGCCGATGGTCTGAAGGATGAAGTCATCAAAGCGGTCGGTGATATGACCATCATTGGAATCGTGGCCAACCCGATCAGGGATGGAAATTATGGTGTCGTCGATGAAGGGGTCGGTGAAGATGAAGCCGACAGAAACAATATCGTTGATGAGGTCGTTGGGGATTGACGGTGTATAGCACCGGGGGTGGCCCGTCGGCTGGGAGGTCGGATATCAGGCCGACCTCAGGCCCCAGGTCAGGCATGGGCCCCTCACCCAACAGGCGGCTATGTTGGGGAACGTCGCATGGGAAACAAAAAATTTCGTACGCACACGCAAACCTATCCATGGTGATGAGCATCTACGAGAGGGAGAGTGGATCTACGTAACCTTGTAGATCGCTAAGCGGGAAGCGTTAAGAAACGCGGTTGGTGTAGTCGAACATCTTCGCAATCCAAATCGCTGAGTGTCCCGCGATCTCATCACGATTCGTCCCGTGATCCAATCACGATCCGTCCCACAATCCAATCATGAACCGTCCCGCGATCTCGTCACGATCTGTCCCGCGATCCAATCACGAACGTCTTGTGGCCTTGATCATGATCCTTCCGATCTAGTACCGAACAGACGGCACCTCCGCGTTCAGCACACGTGCAGCTTGATGACGATCTCCACCATCTTGATCCAGAAAGAGGAGGTGGAGAGGAGAGAGAGTTCACCGGCAGCATGACGGCACTCCGGTGATGGTGGTGGTGGAGTAATTCCGGCAGGGCTTCGCCTAAGCGCTGCAGAAATCCGATCTAGAGGAGCACCGGTGAAACGGGTAGCACGTGGCCGTAAACTACGTGCAATACCCTAGCTATCCACCAATATATATAGGAGGAGAGGAGGGGGAGAGGGGATGGCGCACCAAGTCTCCCTAGGGGAGTCGGACGGCTAGGAGGGGTGGAATCCTATTCCACCTCCAATCCTAGTTGGACTAGGATTGCTGCCTATTGGTTGATTTTGCACTTTTTCCTTTAGCACTTTGTCTCCCTGCGCCATGGACCTTTGTGGATGTTTTCCCAGCCCACTAAGGTCTGGTAATTAGTCTCCCACAGACCATGGACCTCTTGGGGTCGAAATAGCCCTCCCGGAGGCCTCCCGGTACACTACCGGCACTCCCGGTACCCTACCGATGAGTCCGAAAGTTTTCTGGCGACGAAACTGGGACTTCCTATATATGAATATTTACCTCCGGACCATTACGGAGCTCCTCGTGACGTCCGGGATCTTATCCAAGACTCCGAACAACCTTCGGTCACCACCATACATAACTCTACACTACCGAAACGTCACCGAACCTTAAGTGTGCAGACCCTGCGGGTTCGAGAACTATGTAGACATGACCGAGACAGCTCTTCGGCCAATAACCAATGGCGAGACCTGGACGTCCACATTAGTTCCTACATATTCTACAAAGATCTATCGGTCGAACCTCTTTGTCAAGGATTCAGTTAATCCCATATGATGTTCCCTTTGTTCTTCGGTATGTTACTTGCCCTAGATTCGATCGTCGGTATCTCCATACCTAGTTCAATCTCGTTACCGGCAAGTCTCTTTACTTGTTCCGTAATACAAGATCCCGCAACTAACAATTAGTCACATTGCTTGCAAGGCTCATTGTGATGTTGTATTACCGAGCGGGCCCTGAGATACCTCTCCGTCACACGGAGTAACAAATCCCAGTCTTGATCCATGCCAACTCAACAGACACCCTCGGAGATACCTGTAGAGCACCTTTATAGTCACCCAGTTACGTTGTGATGTTTGGTACACACAAGGTACTCCTCCGATGTCAGTGAGTTGCATGATCTCATGGTCATAGGAACACATACTTTGACTTGCACAAAACAGTAGCAACAAACTGACACGATCATATGCTACGTTTGTAGTTTGGGTCTTGTCCATTACATCATTCTCCTAATGATGTGATCCCGTTATCAAATGACATCTCATGTCCATGGCTAGGAAACCTTAACCATCTTTTGATCAACGAGCTAGTCTATTAGAGGCATACTAGGGACATGGTTTTGTCTATGTATCCACAAATGCATTTAAGTCTCCGATCAATACAATTATAGCATGGATAATAAACGATTATCATGAACAAGGAAATATGATAATAACTAATTTATTATTGCCTCTAGGGCATATTTCCAATAGTCTCCCACTTGCACTAGAGTCAATAATCTTGTTCACATCACCATGTGATTCGCATTGTTATGAATCTAACACCCAATGAGTTGTGGGGCTCGATCATGATTTACATGTGAGAGAGGTTATATAGTCAACGCGTCTGCAAAATTCAGAACCGTGTCTACTTTGCAAATCCTTATGTCAAACTGTAAACACTGCTACCACACTCCACTTGGTACTACTTCCAAATGGCTGCTCCACTATATGTATCTATATTGCTACTACTAGTCATCCGATTGGTGCTAAAGCCTGCATCGACGTAACCCTTTACGACGAACTCTTTATCACCTCCATAATCGAGAAACATCTCCTCAGTCTTTTAATTACTAAGGATAATCTTGACCGCTGTCCAGTGATCCACTCTTGGTTCACTCTTGTACCCCCTGACGAACTCATGCCAAGGCACACACATGTGCGGTACACACCATGGCATACTGTACAGAGCCTATGGCTAAGGCATAGGGGACGACGTTCGTCCTTTCTCTTTCTTCTGCCGTTGTCGAGCTTTGAGTCTCACTCAACTTCACACCTTACAAATCAGACGAGAACTCTTTCTCTGACTGATCCATTTTGAACTCTTTCAAAATCTTGTCAAGGTATGCACTCATTGAAAGTCTCATCAAGTCATCTTTCATCTATCTCTATAGACCTTGATGCTCAATAATTAGGTAGTTTTATCCAGGTTTTACTTTGAAAATCACTTTCCAAATAACCGCTTATGCTTTCCAGAAATTCTACATTATTTCCAATCAACAATATGTCATCCACATATACTTATCAGAAATTGTATAGTGCTCCCACTCACTTTGTTGCAAATACAAGTTTCTCGTAAACTTCGTATAAACTCAAAAACTTTGATCAACTCATCAAAGCGTATATTCCAACTCCGAGATGCTTGCTTCAGTCCATAGAAGGATCACTGAAGCTTGCAAAACTTTCAGGTTGTATCACATACAATCGTTCCTCAAGTAAACCGTTAAGGAAACGATGTTTTGACATCCATCTGCCAGATTTCATAATTGAAAAATGCAGCAACTGCTAACATAATTCCACCAGACTTTAGCACCGCTACGAGTGAGAAAGTCTCATCGTAGTCAACTCCTTGAACTCATCACAAACATCTTTGCAACAAGTCGAGCTTTACAAATGGTGACATTTACCATTAGTGTCTGTCTTCATTTTAAAGATCCATTTGTCTTCAACGACCTGCCGTCCAACGAGCAAGTCCACGAAAGTCTATACTTTGGTTCTCATACATGGATCCTATCTCGAATTTCATGGCCTCCAACCATTTGTCGGAATCCGGGCCCATCATCGCTTCTCCATAGCTCGGAGGTTCATAGTTGTCCAACAACATGATCTCCAAGACAGAGTTGTCGTACCACTTAGGAGCAGTACACAACCCTGTCGACCTACGAAGTTTGATAGTAACTTGATCCTGAAGCTCCATGATCATCATCATTATCTTCCTCTTCAACTAATGTAGGCTTCACAGAAACATCTTTCTGCGCTGCGCTACTCTCTGGTTTAACAAAGGTTTAACAACCTCATCAAGTTCTATCTTCCTCCCACTCAATTCTTTCGAGAGAAACATTTCCTCGAGAAAGGATCTGTTTAAGCAACAAACACTTTGCACTAGGATCTGAGATAGAAGGTTCACCCAACTGATCATAGGGTATTCTATGTAGATGCATTTGTCCGCCTTGGGTTCGACCTCATTAGGTGAAAACATTTTCCACACAAGTGTCGCAGCCCCAAATATTAAGAAATGACAGCTTAGTTTTCTATCAACCCATAATTCACAGGGTGTCATCTCAACGGATTTAGATCATGCCCTATTTAAAGTGAATGTAGTTGTCTCTAATGCATAACCCCAAAATTATAGTAGTAAAACGTGTTGGAAATATGCCCTAGAGGCAATAATAAATTAGTTGTTATCATATTTCCTTGTTCCTGATAATCGTTTATTATCCATGCTATAATTGTATTGATCGGAGACTTAAAAGCATGTGTGGATACATAGACAAAACCATGTCCCTAGTATGCCTCTAGTAGACTAGCTCGTTGATCCAAAGATGGTTAAGGTTTCCTAGCCATGGACATGAGATGTCATTTGAAAACGGGATCACATCATTAGGAGAATGATGTGATGGACAAGACCCAAACTACAAACATAGCATATGATCATGTCAGTTTATTGCTACTCTTTTCTGCATGTCAAGTATATGTTCCTATGACCATGAGATCATGCAACTCTCGGATATCGGAGGAGTGCCTTGTGTGTATCAAACGTCGCAACGTAACTGGGTGACTATAAAGGTGCTCTACAGGTATCTCCGATGGTGTCTGTTGAGTTGGCATGGATCGAGACTGGGATTTGTTACTCCGTGTGATGGAGAGGTATCTCAAGGCCCACTCGGTAATGCAACATCACAATAAGCCTTGCAAGCAATGTGACTAAGTGTTGCCCACGGGATCTTGTATTACGGAACGAGTAAAGAGACTTGCCGGTAACGAGGTTGAACTAGGTATGGAGATACCGACGATCGAATCTCGGGCAAGTAACATACCGAAGAACAAAGGGAACGTTATACGGGATTAACTGAATCCTTGACATAGAGGTTCGACCGATGAAGATCTTCGTAGAATATGTAGGAACCAATGTGGACGTCTAGGTCCCGCCATTGGTTATTGGCTGAAGAGGTGTCTCGGTCATGTCTACATAGTTCTCGAACCCGCAGGGTCTGCACACTTACGGTTTGTTGACGTTTCGGTAGTATAGAGTTATTTATGGTGGTGACCGAAGGATGTTCGGAGTCTCGAATACGATCCCGGACATGACGAGGATATCTTGAAGAGTCTGGAGATAAAGAGTGATATGTATGTGATAATAGTGTTTTGATCTCTGGAACAGTTCCGGAATTAACCAGAAGGGGTTCCGGATGTTTACCGAAGTGTTCGGGTACAACAACACTTTATATGGACCAACGGGGTAAAACCCACAATGTATTGGAAAGGGAAAAAGGAAGTTTTGCGGCTGCCTTAAGCAGTAAGGTAGTACTACCGCTTGTGAAGCGGTACTACCGCTCAAGCGGTTCTACCGCTCGTGAAGCGGTACTACCGCTCAAGCGGTACTACCGCTTGTGCGCAGGACTACAGGGATCCGAGTTGGACTCTTTCCTTGCGGGCCAAACCAACCTTGTGTGGGCAAAACCGACCTTGTAGAGGTTTTTGCTCCAAGATTAGACCCCAGGGCTCAGCATATAAATAGAGGGGCACGGCTAGCACACGGGACACAACTTACGTCCATGTGCTACCCGTTTCACCAGTGCTCCTCTAGATCGGATTTCTGCAGCGCTTAGGCGAAGCCCGACCGGAATTGCTCCACCACCACCATCACCGGAGCGCCGTCACGCTGCCGGTGAACTCTCTCTCCTCTCCACCTCCTCTTGCTGGATCAAGACGGTGGAGATCGTCATCAAGCTGCACGTGTGCTGAACGCGGAGGTGCTGTCCGTTCGGCGCTAGATCGGAAGGACCGTGATCAAGATAGCGAGACGGTTCGTGATGAGATCACGGAACGGATCGTGATGAGTTCGCGGGACAGATCGTGATCAAGATCGTGAGACGGATCGTGATGAGATCGCGGGACGGATCGTGATGTGTTCACGGGACGGATCGTGATTGGATCACGGGACGGATCGTGATGAGATCGCCGGACGCTCGGCGATTTGGATCGCGAAGATGTTCGACTATGCCAACCGCGTTTCTTAACGCTTCCCGCTTAGCGATCTACAAGGGTACGTAGATCGACTCTCCCTCTCGTAGATACTCATCACCATTGATAAGTTTGCGTGTTCGTAGGAATTTTTTTTTCCCATGCGACATTCCCCAACAGTGGCATCATGAGCTAGGTTGATGGTTCGATGAGATCTCGAGTATAACACAAAAGGTTTGTGGGCGTTGATGCTTAGATTGCTTCCTCCCTTGGTCGGATTTTGGTTCAGCGGGATTGTGAGATGAAGCGGCCCGGACCAATATTACTCGTACGCTTACGAGAGACCGGTTCCCTCGACGCAATTTGTTGCTTAGATGGCTTGCGGGTGACAGTTTCTCTCACTTTAGTTGGATCGCATCCGACAAAGGCAGTCCTTGAGAAGGTTGAAAAGCAATCTATGTATCGCCGTTGTGGTTTATGCGTAGGTGAGAATCGTTCTTGCTAGATACCCGTAGCAGCCACGTAAAACATGCAACAACAATTAGAGGACATCTAACTTGTTTTTGCAGGGTATGTTGTGATGTGATATGGCCAATTACATGATGAGATATATGTGATGTATGAGATGATCATGTGATGTTTAGAATTTCACGACTTGCATGTCGTTGAGTACGGCAACCGGCAGGAGCCATAGGGTTGTCTTTAATTATTGTATGACCTGCGTGTCAATCATTAAGCGCTATGTAATGCTTTACTTTATTGCTAAGCGGTAGCAATAGAAGTAGAAGCAGGGCTGGCGCCACAATCCCAATGGCAACACATTGATGGAGATCATGGTGTTGTGCCGGCGACGATGGAGATCAGGCCGGTGTTTCGAAGATGGAGATCTTAAACACATGTTCATGGCCATATCATGTCACTTATGAATTGCATGAGATGTTAATCCTTTTATGCACCTTGTTTTGCTTAGTATGGCGGTAGCATTATAAGGTGATCCCTCACTTGAATTTCAAGATGAACTGTGTTCTCCCCGAGTGTGCACCGTTGCAAAAGTTCGTCGTGTTGAGACACCACGTGATGATCGGGTGTGATAGACTCTACGTTCACATACAACGGGTGCAAGCCAGATTTGCACACGCAGAACACTCGGGTTAAACTTGATGAGCCTAGCATGTACAGACATGGCCTCGGAACACAAGAGACTGAAAGGTCAAGCATGAGTCATATAGTGGATATGATCAACATAATGATGTTCACCATTGAAGCCACCTTAACTCACGTGATGACCGAACTTGAGTTTGTGAATTTGGATCATGTATCACTCGAATGACCTGAGGGATGTAAATTTGAGTGGGGGTTCTTAAGTAATATGATTAATTGAACTCATTATCATGAACATAGTCAATAGTGTCTTTTCAAATTATGTTGTAGATTACTAGCTCGCGCTGTAGCTCCCTTGTATTTTTATATGTTCCTAGAGAAATTAAATTGAAAGATGTTGATAGCAAAATTGCGGACTGGGTCCGTGATATGGCGATTGTCCTCATTGCTGCACAGAAGGCTTATGTCCTTAATGCACCGCTCGGTGCGCCACTCCATCTAGCGTCGTCTATAGATGTTGTGAACATCTGACAGGCACGTTTCGATGACTACTTGATAGTTTAGTGCGTCATGCATTACGGCTTAGAATTGAGGCTCCGAAACGTTTTGAACGTCACGGAACATATGAGATTATCTAAGAGCTGAGATTGTGATCTCAGGCTCGTGCCCGAGTTGCGAGATATAAGATCTCCAACGAGATTCTTTGCCTGCAAGATGAATGAGAATAGCTCAATTGTTGAGCATGTGCTCAAACTGTCTGGGTACTACAATCGCTTGAATCGAGTGGGAGTTCATCTTCCAGATAAGATAGTGATTGATGTAGTTCTCCAAGTCACTGTCACTGAGCTACTAGAACTTGGTGATGAACTATAAAATGTCAGGGAAAGAAATATTGATCCCTGAGCTGTTCGCGATGTTTGACACCGCGAAGGTAGAAATCAAGAAGGAGTGTCAAGTGTTGATGGTTAATCAAACCACTAGTTTCGAGAAGGGCAAGAGCAAGGAGGGAAACTTCATGGATAGCAAGTCAGTTGCTCCTACAGTGAAGCAACCCAAAGTTGAACTCCAACCTGAGACTAGGTGCCTCTGTTATGAGGTGAGCGGTCGCTGAAGCGGAACAACCCTAGATACTTGGTAAATAAGAAGGGTGGCAACATTGATAGAAGTATATTTGATATACGAGTTATTAATGTGTACCTTGCTAGTACTCTTAGTAGCACCTGGGTATTGGATACCGGTTCAGTTGCTAAATGTTAGTAACTCGAAATAAAAGCTACAGAATAAACAGAGAAGTAGCTAAGGGTGACGTGACGATATGCGTTGGAAGTGTTTCCAAGGTTGATGTGATCAACATCGCACGCTCTCTCTACCTTCAGGATTAGTGACGAACCTAAATAAATGTTATTCGGTGTTTTGCGTTGAGCATGAACATGATTAGATCATGTTTATTGCAATACGGTTATTCATTTAAGTTAGAAAATAATGGTTATTCTGTTTACACGAATAATACCTTCAATGGTCATGCACCCAGTGAGAATGGTTTGTTGAAATCTTGATCGTAGTAGTACACATGTTCATAACATTGATGTCAAAAGGTACAAAGTTAATAATGATAGTACCACAAACTTGTGGCATTGCCGCTAAATGTCATATTAGTATAAAGCGCATGTAGAAACTCCATGCTG
Organism: Hordeum marinum; assembly: GCA_022496015.1. Lineage (NCBI taxonomy): Eukaryota > Viridiplantae > Streptophyta > Magnoliopsida > Poales > Poaceae > Hordeum > Hordeum marinum. Next base: position 64,123 of record JAAAWK010000298.1, on the reverse strand, counting down.
ATGGATATTTGGACTCATTCGATTTCGAATCGGTTGAGACATGCGAACCATGCCTCTTGGGCAAGATGACTAAAGGACCCCGTTGGATGGAGCGGGCAAGTGATTCATTGGAAATGATACATGTTGATGTGTGCAATCTAGTGAGTCTTGTAGCATGCAGTGGATATCGTTATTTTCTTACCTTCACTGATGATTTGAGTAGATATAGTGTATATTTACTTAATGAAACACAAGTTTGAATCGTTTGAAAGGTTCAAGCAAATTCAGAGTGAAGTTTAAAGATCATCGTGACAAGAAGATAAAAATGACCGCGATATGATCGTGGAGGTGAATATCTGAGTTATGAGTTTGGCATACGACTTAAGAAAATGTGAAATTTGTTTCACAACTAACGCCAGCTGGAACACCATGGTGTGATGGTGTGTCCGAATATCATAGTCATGCTCTATTGGATATAGTGCATACTGTGATGTCTCTTATCGTTTTACTACTATAATTTTTGGGGTTATGCATTAGAGACAACTACATTCACTTTAAATAGGGCATCATCTAAATCCGTTGAGATGACACCATGTGAATTATGGTTTGATAGAAACCTAACCTATCATTTCTTAATATTTGGGGCTGTGACACTTGTGTGGAAAATGTTTTCACCTAATGAGGTCGAACCCAAGGCGGACAAATGCATCTTCATAGAATACCCTAAGATCAGTTGGGTGAACCTTCAATCTCAGATCCTAGTGCAAAGTTTTTGTTGCTTAAACGGATCCTTTCTCGAGGAAATGTTTCTCTCGAAAGAATTGAGTGGGAGGAAGATAGAACTTGATGAGGTTGTTAAACCTTTGTTCAACCAGAGAGTAGCGCAGAGCAGAAAGATGTTTCTGTGAAGCCTATGTTAGTTGAAGAGGAAGTTAATGATGATGATCATGAAGCTTCAGGATCAAGTTACTATCAAACTTCGTAGATCGACAGGGATGTGTACTGCTTCTAAGTGGTACAACAACTCTATCTTGGAGATCATGTTGTTGGACAACGATGAACCTACGAGCTATGGAGAAGCGATGATGGGCCCGGATTCCGACAAATTGTTAGAGGCCATGAAATCCGAGATAGGATCCATGTATGAAAACCAAGTATAGACTTTGGTAGACTTGCTCGTTAGACGGCAGGTCGTTGAGTACAAATGGACCTTTAGAATAAAGACAGACACTGATGGTGAATGTCACCATTTGTAAAGCTCGACTTGTTGCAAAGTTGTTTGTGACAAGTTCAAGGAGTTGGCTGCGATGAGGCTTTCTCACTCGTAGCGATGCTAAAAGTCTGTTGGAATTATGTTAGCACTTTCTGCATTTTCAATTATGAAATCTGGCAAATGGATGTCAAAACATCGTTTCCTTAACGGTTTACTTAAGGAAAGGTTGTATGTGATACAACCAGAAGGTTTTGTCAGTCCTAAGGATGCTAAAAGATGAGCAAGCTTCAGTGATCCTTCTATGGACTGAAGCAAGCATCTCGGAGTTGGAATATACACTTTGATGAGGTGATCAAAGTTTTTGTAGTTTATACAAAGTTTACGAGAAACTTGTATTTGCAATAAAGTGAGTGGGAGCACTATAGAGTTTCTGATAAGTATATGTGGTTGACATATTGTTGATCGGAAATAATGTAGAATTTTTGGAAGGCATAAAAGGTTGTTTTAAAAGTGTTTTTCAAAGGAAGACCTGGATAAAGCTACCTAATTGTTGAACATCAAAATCTATAGAGATAGATCAAGATGCTTGATGAGACTTTCAATGAGTGCATACCTTGACAATATTTTGAAAGAGTTCAAAATGGATCAGCCAGAGAAATAGTTCTCGTCTGATTTGTAAGGTGTGAAGTTGAGTGAGACTCAAAGCTCGACAAGGGCAGAAGAAAGAGAAAGGACGAACGTCGTCCCCTATGCCTTAGCCATAGGCTCTCTATAGTATGCCATGCTGTGTACCGCACATGTGTGTGCCTTGGCATGAGTTTGTCAGGGGGTACAAGAGTGAACCAGGAGTGGATCACTGGACAGCGGTCAAGATTATCCTTAGTAACTGAAAGACTGAGGAGATGTTTCTCGATTATGGAGGTGATAAAGAGTTACGTCGATGCAGGCTTTAGCACCAATCCAGATGACTAGTAGTAGCAATCTGGATACATATAGTGGAGCAGCCATTTGGAAGTGGAGTGTGCTAGCAGTGTTTACGGTTTGACATAGAGATTTGCAAAGTACACACGGATCAGAATATCGTAGACCCGTTGACTATAAAAGACCTCTCTGACATGCAAAGCATGATCGAGCCCCAGAACTCATTGGGTGTTAGATTCATAACAATGTGAATCACATGGTGATGTGAACTAGATTATTGACTCTAGTGCAAGTGGGAGACTGTTGGAAATATGCCCTAGAGGCAATCATAAATTAGTTGTTATCATATTTCCTTGTTCATGATAATCGTTTATTATCCATGCTATAATTGTATTGATCGGAGACTTAAATGCATGTGTGGATACATAGACAAAACCATGTCCCTAGTATGCCTCTAGTAGACTAGCTCGTTGATCAAAAGATGGTTAAGGTTTCCTAGCCATGGACATGAGATGTCATTTGATAACGGGATCACATCATTAGGAGAATGATGTGATGGACAAGACCGAAACTACAAACATAACATATGATCGTGTCAGTTTATTGCTACTATTTTCAGTAGGTTTTGCGGCTGCCTTAAGCAGTAAGGCAATACCACCGCTTGTGAAGCGGTACTACCGCTGAAGCGGTACTACCGCTCGTGAAGCGGTACTACCGCTTGTGCGCGAGACTGCAGGGATCCGAGTTGGACTCTTTCCTTGCGGGCCAAACCGACCTTGTGCGGGGAAAACCGACCTTGTAGAGGTTTTTGCTCCAAGATTAGACCCCAGGGCTCAACATATAAATTGAGGGGCAGGGCTAGCACACGGGGCACAACTTACGGCCACGTGCTACCCGTTTCACCGGTGCTCCTCTAGATCGGATTTCTGCAGCGCTTAGGCGAAGCCCTGTCGGAATTGCTCCACCACCACCATCACCGGAGTGCCGTCATGCTGCCGGTGAACTCTCTCTCCTCTCCACCTCCTCTTGCTGGATCAAGACGGAGGAGATCGTCATCAAGTTGCACGTGTGCTGAACGCGGAGGTGCTGTTCGTTCGGCGCTAGATCGGAAGGACTGTGATCAAGATCGCGAGACGGTTTGTGATGAGATCGCGGAACGGATCGTGATGAGTTCGCGGGATAGATCGTGATCAAGATCGTGAGACGGATCGTGATGAGATCGCGGGACGGATCGTGATGTGTTCACGGGACGGGTCGTGATTGGATCACGTGATGGATCGTGATGAGATCGCGGGACGCTCGGCGATTTGGATCACAAAGATGTTCGACTACACCAACCGCGTTTCTTAACGCTTCTCGCTTAGCGATCTACAAGTGTACGTAGATCTACTCTCCCTCTCGTAGATGCTCATCACCATGGATAGGTGTGCGTGTGCGTAGGAAATTTTTTGTTTCCCATGCGACGTTCCGCAACAAAACGATAAGAGACATCACAGTATGCACCATATCCAATAGAGCATGACTATGATGTTCAGACACACCATCACACTATGGTGTTCCAGGTGGCGTTAGTTGTGAAACAAATTTTAAGTTATATGCCAAACTCGTAACTCAGATATTCACCTCCACGATCATATCGCAGTCATTTTATCTTTCTTGTCACGATGATCTTTAACTTCACTTTGAATTTGCTTGAACCTTTCAAACGATTCAGACTTGTGTCTCATTAAGTAAATATACACTATATCTACTCAAATCATCAGTGAAGGTAAGAAAATAACGATATCCACTGCACGCTACAAGACTCACTAGATTGCATACATCAACATGTATCATTTCCAATGAATCACGTGCCCGCTCCATCCAACGAGGTCCTTTAGTCATCTTGCCCAAGAGGCATGGTTCGCATGTCTCAATCGATTCGAAATCGAATGAGTCCAAATATCCATCAGCATGGAGTTTCTTCATGCGCTTTATACCAATATGACATTTAGCGGCAGTGCCACAACTATGTGGTACTATCATTATTAACTTTGTATCTTTTGACATCAATGTTATGAACATGTCTATTACTACAATCAAGATTTCAAAAAACCATTCTCATTGGGTGCATGACCATTGAAGGTATTATTCATGTAAACAGAAAAACCATTCTTCTCTAACTTAAATGAATAACCGTATTGCAATAAACATGATCTAATCATGTCCATGCTCAACGCAAAACACCAAATAACATTTATTTAGGTTCGTCACTAATCCTGAAGGTAGAGAGAGTGTGCGATTTTGATCACATCAACCTTGGAAACATTTCCAACACGTATTGTCACCTCACCCTTAGCTAGTTCTCCGTTTATTCTGTAGCTTTTATTTCGAGTTACTAACATTTAGCAACCGAACCGGTATCCAATACCCAGGTGCTACTAGGAGTACTAGCAAGGTACACATCAATAACTCATATATCAAATATACTTCTATCGATGTTGCCAGCCTTCTTATCTACCAAGTATCTAGGGTTGTTCCGCTTCAGCGACCGCTCACCTCATAACAGAAGCACTTAGTCTCGGGTTTGAGTTCAACTTTGGGTTGCTTCACTCGAGCAGCAACTAACTTGCTATCCATGAAGTTTCCCTCCTTGCTCTTGCCCTTCTCAAAACTAGTGGTTTTGATTAACCATCGACACTTGACGCTCCTTCTTTATTTCTACCTTCGCGGTGTCAAACATCGCGAACAGCTCAAGATTCATTATTTCTATACCTGACAATTTATAGTTCATCACCAAGTTCTAGTAGCTTAGTGACAGTGACTTTGGAGAACTATATCAATCACTATCTTATATGGAAGATCAACTCCCACTTGATTCAAGCGATTGTAGTACCCAGACAATCTGAGTACATGCTCAACGATTGAGCTATTCTCCTTCATCTTACAAGCAAAGAATCTTGTTGGAGATCTCATATCTCGCAACACGGGCACGAGTCTGAGATCACAATCTCAGCTCCTAGAACATCTCATATGTTCCATGACGTTCAAAACGTTTCAAAGCCTCAATTCTAAGCTGTAATGCATGACGCACTAAACTATGAAGTAGTCATCGAAACGTGTCTGTCAGATATTCACAACATCTACAGACGACGCTAGAGGGGGAGGCGCACCGAGCGGTGCATTAAGGACATAAGCCTTCTTTGCAGCAAAGAGGACAATCCTCAGATCACGGACCCAGTCCGTAATATTGCTACCATCATCTTTCAACTCTATTTCTCTAGGAACATATAAAAATACAAGGGAGCTACAACGTGAGCTAGTAATCTACAACATAATTTGCAAAGACACTTTGACTATGTTCATGGTAATGAGCTCAATTAATCATATTACTTAAGAACTCCCACTCAAATTGACATCCCTCAGGTCATCTGAGTGTAACATGATCCAAATTCACCAACTCAAGTCCGATCATCACGTGAGATAAGTTGGCTTGAATGGTGAACATCACTATGTTGATCATATCTACTATATGACTCATGTTTGACCTTTCGGTCTCTTGTGTTCCGAGGCCATGTCTGTACATGCTAGGCTCGTCAAGTTTAACCCGAGTGTTCTGCACGTGGAAATCTGGCGTACACCCGTTGTATGTGAACATAGAGTCTATAACACCCGATCATCACGTGGTGTCTCGACACGACGAACTTTCGCAACGGTGCACACTCGGGGAGAACACAGTTCATCTTGAAATTCAAGTGAGGGATCACCTTATAATGCTACCGCCGTACTAAGCAAAACAAGGTGCATAAAAGGATTAACATCTCATGCAATTCATAAGTGACATGATATGGCCATGAACTTGTGTTTAAGATCTCCATCTTCGAAACACCGGCATGATCTCCATCGTCACCGGCACAACACCATGATCTCCATCATCTTGATCTCCATCAATGTGTTTCCATTGGGGTTGTGGCGCCAGCCCTGCTTCTACTTCTATTGCTACCGTTTAGCGATAAAGTAAAGCATTACATAGCGCTTAATGATTGACACGCAGGTCATACAATAATTAAAGACAACCCTATGGCTCCTGCAGGTTGCCGTATTCACCGACGTGCAAGTCGTGAAAATCTATACATCACATGATCATCTCATACATCACATATATCTCATCATGTAATTGGCCATATCACATCACAACATACCCTGCAAAAACAAGCTAGACGTCCTCTAATTGTTGTTGCATGTTTTACGTGGCTGCTACGGGTATCCAGTACAAATGATTCTCACCTAGGAATAAACCACAACGGTGATACATAGATTGCTTTTCAACCTTCTTAAGGACCGCCTTTGTCGGATCCGATCCAACTAAACTGAGACAAACTGTCGCCCGCAAGCCATCTAAGCAACAAGTTGCGTCGAGGGAACCGGTCTCTCGTAAGCATACGAGTAATGTTGGTCTGAGCCGTTTTATCTCACAATCCCGCTGAACCAAAATCCGACCAAGGGAGGAAGCAATCTAAGCATCAACGCCCACAAACCTTTTGCGTTCTACTCGAGATCTCATCGAACCACCAACCTAGCTCATGATGCCACTGTTGGGGAACGTCGCATGGGAAACAAAAAATTTCCTACGCACACGCAAACCTATCCGTGGTGATGAGCATCTACGAGAGGGAGAGTGGATATACATACCCTTGTAGATCGCCAAGAGGGAAGCGTTAAGAAACGCGGTTGGTGTAGTCGAACATCTTCGCGATCCAAATTGCCGAGCGTCCCGTGATCTCATCACGATTCGTCCTGCGATCCAATCATGAACCGTCCCGCGATCTCGTCACGATCTGTCCCGCGATCCAATCACGAACGTCTTTTGGCCTTGATCACGATCCTTCCGATCTAGTACCGAACGGACCACACCTCCACGTTCAGCACACGTGGAGCATGATGAGGATCTCCACCGTCTATATCCAGCAAGAGGAGGTGGAGAGGATAGAGAGTTCACCGGCAGCGTGACGGCGCTCCGGTGATGGTGGTGGTGGAGTAATTCCGGCAGGGCTTCGCCTAAGCGCTACAGAAATCCGATCTAGAGGAGCACCGGTGAAACGGGTAGCACGTGGTCGTAAACTATGTTCAAAACCCTAGCTATCCAGCAATATATATAGGAGGAGAGGAGGGGGAGAGGGGCTGGCTCACCAAGTCTCCCTAGGGGAGTCGGCCGGCTAGGAGGGGTGGAATCCTATTCCACTTCCAATCCTAGTTGGACTAGGATTGCTCCCTATTGGCTGATTTTCCACTTTTTCCTTTAGCACTTTGTCTCCCTGCGCCATGGTCCTTTGTGTCTGATTTCCCAGCCCACTAAGCGCTGGTAATTAGTCTCCCACAGCCCATGGACCTCTTGGGGTCGAAATACCCCTCCCAGAGGCCTCCCGGTACACTCCCGGCACTCCTGGTACACTACCGATAAGCCCGGAACTTTTCCGGCGACCAAACTGCGACTTCCTATATATGAATCTTTACCTCCAGACCAATCCGGAGCTTCTCGTGACGTCCAGGATCTCATCCGGGACTCCGAACAAACTTCGGTCACCACCATACATAACTCTATACTACCGAAACGTCACCAAACCTTAAGTGTGCAGACGGTGCGGGTTGGAGAACTATGTAGACATGACCGAGACAGCTCTTTGGTCAATAACCAATGTCGGGACCTAGATGTCCACATTGGTTCCTACATATTCTATGAAGATCTTTATCGGTCGAACCTCTATGTCAAGGATTCAGTTAATCCCGTATGATGATCCCTTTGTTCTTCGGTATGTTACTTGCCCGAGATTCGATCGTCGGTATCTCCATACCTAGTTCAACCTCGTTACTGGCAAGTCTCTTTACTCATTCCGTAATACAAGATCCCATGACTAACACTTATCCACATTGCTTGCAAGGCTTGTTGTGATGTTGTATTACCGAGAGGGCCCTAAGATACCTCTCCGTCACACGGAGTAACAAATCCCAGTCTCGATCCATGCCAACTCAATAGACACCATCGGAGACACCTGTAGAGCACCTTTATAGTCACCTAATTATGTTGCGACATTTGATACACACAAGGCACTCCTCCAATGTCCGTGAGTTGCATGATCTCATGGCCATAGGAACATATACTTGACATGCAGAAAATAGTAGCAATAAACTGACACGATCATATGCTACATTTGTAGTTTGGGTCTTGTCCATCACATCATTCTCCTAATGATGTGATCCCGTTATCAAATGACATCACATGTCAATGGCTAGGAAACCTTGACCATCTTTGATTAATGAGCTAGTTCACTAGAGGCATACTAGGGACATAGTGTTGTCTATTTACCCACACATGCAATGTGTTTCCATTCAATACAATTATAGCATGGATAATAAACGATTATCATGAACAAGGAAATATAATAATAAACACTTTATTTATTGCCTCTAGGGCATATTTCCAACAGTCTCCCACTTGCACTAGAGTCAATAATCTAGTTCACATCACCATGTGATTTACATGGTAATGAATCGAACACCTATGTAGTTCTGGTGTTAATCATGTTTAGCCCTTGGAAGAGGTTTAGTCAACGAGTCTGCAACATTCAGATCCGTGTGCACTTTGCAAATATTTATGTCCATCTCCTCGATGTAATACCGGATGGAGTTCAAGCATCGCTTTATGTGTCTGGTCCTCTTGTGAAACCTTGGTTCCTTGGCTAGAGCAATGGCACCAGTGTTGTCACAGAACAGGTTCATTGGATTCAGTGCACTAGGTACTACTCCAAGATCTGTCATGAACTGCTTCATCCAGACACCTTCCTTCACCGCCTCCGAGGCTGCGATGTACTCCGCTTCGCACGTAGAATCAGCTACCACGCTTTGCTTGGAACTGCACCAGCTTACCGCTCCCCCTTTAAGAATAAATACGTATCCGGGTTGCGATTTAGAGTCATCTGGATCAGTGTCAAAGCTTGCATCGACGTAACCCTTTACGACGAGCTCTTCATCACCTCATAAACGAGAAACATTTCCTTAGTCCTTTTCAGGTACTTAAGGATATTCTTGACCGCTTGCCAGTGCTCCATTCCAGGATCACTATGAAACCTTCCGTCCATACTTATGGCAAGGCTGACATCGGGTCTTGTGCACAACATTGCATACATGATAGAGCCAATGGCTGAAGCATAGGGGATGACGCTCATCTTTCCTTTATCTTCTGCAGTCACTAGGCATTGAGTCTTACTCAACTTCACACCTTGTAACACAGGCAAGAAACCCTTCTTGGACTGATCCATTTTGAACTTCTTCAAAACTTTATCAAGGTATGTGCTCTGTGAAAGTGCTATTAAGCGTCTCAATCCATCTCTATAGATCTTAATGCCTAATATGAAAGCAGCTTCTCCTAGGTCCTTCATTGAAAATATCTTATTCAAATATTCCTTCACACTTTCCCGCATTTCTATATTGTTTCCTATCAGCAATATGTGTCATCCACATATAATACTAGAAACGCTATAGAGCTCCCACTCACTTTCTTGTAAATACACGCTTCTCCATAAACTTGTATAAACTCAAACGCTTTGATCACCTCATCAAATCGCTTATTCCAACTCTGAGATGCTTGCACCAGTCCATAAATGGATAGCTGGAGTTTGCAAACTTTGTCAGCATTCTATGGATCGACAAAACCTTCGGGTTGCAGCATATACAACTCTTCCTCAAGGAAACCGTTGAGGAACGCCGTTTTGACATCCATCTGCCAAATTTCATAGTCGAAATAAGCAATTATTGCCAACATGATTCTGACAGACTTAAGCATCGCCACGGGTGAGAAAGTCTCATCGTAGTCAACTCCTTGAACTTGTGAAAAACCCTTTTCCACAAGTCGAGCTTTATATACGGTGATATTACCGTCCCGTCCGTCTTCTTCTTAAAGATCCATTTGGTCTGAATGGCCTTTCGCCCTTCAGGTAATACTTCCAAAGTCCATACTTTGTTTTCATCCATGGATCCCATCTCGAATTTCTTGGCCTCCAACCATTTCTCGGGATCCGGGCCCATCACTGCTCCTCCATAGCTCGTAGGTTCATTATTGTCTAACAACATGACCTCCAAGACAGGGTTGCCGTACCACTCAAGAGTAGTACGCGCCCTTGTCGGCGTACGACGTTCAATAGTAGCTTGATCCGAAGCTTCATGATCATCATCATTAGCTTCCTCTTCTACCGTCATAGGTTCCACAGAAACAACTTCCTATGCTGCGCTACTCTCTGGTTGAAGTAAAGGTTCAATAACCTCATCAAGCTCTATTTTCCTCCCACTCAATTCTTTCGAGAGAAACTCTTTCTCAAGAAATGTTCCGTTCTCAGCGACAAACACTTTGCCTTCGGATCTGAGATAGAAGGTATACCCGACTATCTCTTTCGGGTATCCTAAGAAGACGCATTTCTCTGCTTTGGGTTCCAGCTTTTCAGGCTGAAGCTTTTTGACATAAGCATCACATCCCCAAACTTTAAGAAACGACAACTTTGGCCTTTTGCCAAACCACAGTTCATATGGCGTCGTCTCAATGGATTTTGATGGTGCCCTATTTAAAATGAATGCAGTTGTCTCCAATGCATAACCCCAAAACGATAGTGGCAAATCTCCGAGAAACATCATAGAACACACCATATCTAATAAGGTTCGATTACGACGTTCGGACACACCATTACGCTGTGGTGTTTTCGGCGGTGTCAACTATGAAACAATTCCACATTTTCTTAAGTGACTACCAAACTCATAACTCAGATACTCACCTCCTCGATCAGATCGCAGGAATTTAATCTTCTTGTCACGATGATTCTCAACTTCACTCTAAAATTGCTTGAACTTTTCAAACATTTCAGACTTGTGTTGCATTAAGTAAATATACCCATATCTACTTAAGTCATGAGTGAAGGTGAGAAAATAACGATATCCACCGCATGCTGCAACATTCATTGGACCGCACACATCAGTATGTATGATTTCCAATAAGTCACTTGCCCGTTCCATTGTTCTCGAGAACGTCGTTTTAGTCATCTTGCCCATGAGGCATGGTTCACATGTGTCAAGTGATTCAAAATCAAGTGACTCCAAAAGTCCATCAGCATGGAGCTTCCTCATGCGTTTTACACCAATATGACCTAACCGGCAGGGCCACAAGAAAGTGGTACTATCATTATCAACTCCACATCTTTTGGCATCAATGTTATGAACATGTGTCTCATCACCATCAAGATTCAATATGAATAAACCCCTAACATTGGGTGCATGACCATAAAAGATATTACTCATATAAATAGAACAACCTTTATTTTCTGATTTAAATGAGTAACCGTCTCGCAATAAATAAGAGCCAGATATAATGTTCATGCTTAACCCAGGCACTAAATAACAATTATTCAGGTTCATCACAAATCCCGATGGTAATCGAAGAGAGAGCATGCCGACGGCGATCACATCAACCTTGGAACCATTTCCCACGCGCATCGTCACTTCGTCCTTCGCCAGCCTTCGTTTATTCCGTAGTTCCTGCTTTGAGTTGCAAATGTGAGCAACCGAACCGGTATCAAATACCCAGGCACTACTACGAGAGCTAGTAAGGTACACATCAATAACATGTATATCATATATACCTTGTTTTTCGTTGGCCGCCTTCTTGTCAGCCAGGTACTTGGGGCAGTTACGCTTCTAGTGACCAGTTCCTTTGCATTGAAAGCACTGAGTTTCTGGCTTAGGTCCATGCTTAGGCTTCATTGTAGGAGTAGCAACTGCTTTGCCATCCTTCTTGGTTTCACCCTTCTTGCCTTTGCCCTTGCCATTTTTCTTGAAACTAGTGGTTTTATTGACCATCAACACTTGATGTTCTTTCTGGATTTCAGACTCAGTGACCTTCAGCATCGCAAACAGCTCGTCGACTGACTTGTTCATCCCGTGCATGTTATAGTTCATCACAAAGCTCTTGTAACTAGGTGGCAGTGATTGAAGAACTCTATTAGTGATCGCCTCTGGTGGAAGGGTAATTCCCAACTTAGCTAGACGGTTTGAATACCCAGACATTCTAAGTATATGCTCACTGATAGACCCGTTCTCCTCCATCTTGCAAGCATAGAACTTATCGGAGGTCTCATACCTCTCGATTAGGGCATTCTTATGAAAGATAAACTTCAACTCCTAGAACATCTCATATGCTCCATGACGTTCAAAACTTCTTTGAAGTCCCGATTCCAAGCCATACAATATTGCACACTGGACTATTGAGTAATCTCCAGAACGTGCCTCCCAAGCGTCCTTAACATCTTCGGAGGTCATGTCTTGTGGTTGGTCACCTAGCGGCACATCAAGGACATATGACTTCTGGGAAGCCGTGAGGATAATCCTCAGATAACGGGCCCAGTCAACCAAGTTACTCCCATCATCTTTCAACTTAGCTTTCTCTAGGAACGCGTTAAAATTCAGGGGTGCTACTGCGTGAGCCATTGATCTACAACATAAATATGCAAAGGTTACTTAGACTATTGTTCAAGATAATGAGTTTAGTTAATCAAATTACTAAAGCTCCCACACAAATTGACATCCCTCATGTCATCTGAGTGACACATGACCCAAATTCACCAACTCAAGTCCGATCATCACATGAGTTGAGGTGGCTTCAATGGTGAACATCATTATGTTGATCATATCTACTATATGACTCATGTTCGACCTTTCGGTCTCTTGTGTTACGAGGCCATGTCCGTACATGCTAGGCTCGTCAAGTTTAACCCGAGTGTTCTGCATGTGCAAAACTGGCTTGCACCCGTTGTATGTGAATGTAGAATCTATCACACCCGATCATCACGTGGTGTCTCGACACGAAGAACTTTCGCAACGGTGCACACTCGGGGAGAACACAATTTATCTTGAAATTATGTGAGGAATCACCTTATAATGCTACCGTCGTCCTAAGAAAAACAAGGTGCATAAAAGGATTAACATCACATGCAAATCATAAGTGACACGATATGGCCATGATCTTGTGCTTTTGATCTCCATCTTGAAAGCACCAGCATGATCTCCATCGTCACCGGCACGACACCATGATCTCCATCATCTTGATCTCCATCAACGTGTCGCCATCGGGGTTGTCGCCACCAACATGCTTCTACTACTATTGCTACCGTAGCGATAAAGTAAAGCATTACATAGCGCTTAATGATTGACACGCAGGTCATACAATAATTAAAGACAACCCTATGGCTCCTGCCAGTTGCCGTACTCATCGACATGCAAGTCGTGATAATCTATACATCACATGATCATCTCATACATCACATATATCACATCATGTAATTGGCCATATCATATAACAACATACCCTGCAAAAACAAGTTAGACTTCCTCTAATTTTTGTTGCATGTTTTACGTGGCTGCTACGGGTATCTAGCAAGAACAATTCTCATCTACGGAAAAACCACAATGCTGATACACTAGTTGCTTTTCAACCTTCTCAAGGACCGCCTTTGTCGGATCCGATCCAACTAAAGTGAGAGAAACTGTCACCCGCAAGCCATCTATGCAACAAGTTGCGGTTGAGGGAACCGGTCTCTCATAAGCGTACGAGTAATGTTGGTCCGGGCCGCTTCATCTCACAATACTGCTAAATCGAAATTCGACCAAGAGAGGAAGCAATCTAACCATCAACGTGCACAAACCTTTTGTGTTCTACTCGATATCTCATCGACACATAGACCTAGCTCATGATGCCACTGTTGGGGAACGTTGCACGGGAAACAAAAAATTTCCTACGCACCCGAAGATCTATCCATGGTGATGAGCATCTACGAGAGGGAGAGTTGATCTATCCATGGTTGGTGTAGTTGAACGTCTTCGCGATCCAAATCACCATGCGTCCCGCGATCCAATCATGATCTGTCCCGCGATCTAATCACGATCCGTCCTGCGAACTTGATCACGATCCTTCCGATCTAGCGCCGAACGGACGACACCTCCGCGTTCAGCACACGTATAGCTTGATGACGATCTCCACCGTCTTGATCCAGCAAGAGAGAGCGGAGAGGTAGAAGAGTTCGCCGGCAGCATGACGGCGCTCCGGCGATGGTGGTGGAGCAATTTTGGTAGGGCTTCGCCTAAACACTGAAGAAATCCAATCTAGAGGAGAAACTATGCACTGGAGGAACGGGTAGCACGTGACTGAAAAACTAGTGCAAAACCCTAGAAATCCACCGGTATATATAGGAGGAAAGGAGGAGAGGAGGTAGCTTGGCCTCCAAGACAATTAGGCTTCGGCTGAACTAGGAGAGAAGGAGTCCACCTCCTCCACTCCAAGTAGGATTAGGATTCCTTTTTTTCCTTTTTGCCTTTTTTCACCTTTTTCCTTTTGGGTTTTCTTCTCCAGCCACATGGACCTTGTGTGGGAGTTTCCACTAGCGCACTAAAGGCTGATATTCACTCTCTCACAGCCCATGAAACCTCTTGGTCGAAATACCCCTCCCAGAGGTCTCCCGGTACACTACTGGCACTCCCGGTACACTACCGATAAGCCCAGAACTTTTCCGGCGACCAAAACAGGACTTACTATATATGAATCTTTACCTCCGGACCATTCGGAGCTCCTCATGACGTCTAGGATCTCATCCGGGACTCCGAACAAACTTTGGTGACCACCATACATAACTCTATACTATCGAAACATCACCAAACCTTAAGTGTGCAGACCCTGCGGGTTCGAGAACTATGTAGACATGACCGAGACACCTCTATGGTCAATAACCAATGGCGGGCCCTGGATGTCCACATTGGTTCCTACATATTCTACGAAGATCTTTATCGGTCGATCCTCTATGTCAAGAATTCAGTTAATCCCGTATGATGTCCCCTTTGTTCTTCGGTATGTTACTTGCCCGAGATTTGATCGTCGGTATCTCCATACCTAGTTCAACCTCGTTACCGGCAAGTCTCTTTACTCGTTCCGTAAGACAAGATCCCGTGACTAACACTTAGCCACATATCTTGCAAGGCTTGTTGTGATGTTGTATTACCGAGTGGGCCCTGAGATACCTCTCCGTCACACGGAGTAACAAATCCCAGCCTCGATCCATGCCAAGTCAACAGACACCATCGGAGACACCTGTAGAGCACCTTTATAGTCACCCAGTTACGTTGCAACGTTTGATACACACAAGGCACTCCTCCGATGTCCGTGAGTTGCATGATCTCATGGTCATAGGAACATATACTTGACACGCAGAAAACAGTAGCAATAAACCGACACGATCATATGCTACGTTGGTAGTTTGGGTCTTGTCCATCACATCATTCTCCTAATGATGAGATCCCATTATCAAATGACATCACATGTCAATGGCTAGGAAACCTTGACCCTCTTTGATTAACGAGTTAGTTCACTAGAGGCATACTAGGGACATAGTGTTGTCTATTTACCCACACATGCAATGTGTTTCCATTCAATACAATTATAGCATGGATTATAAACGATTATCATGAACATGGAAATATAATAATAAACACTTTATTTATTGCCTCTAGGGCATATTTCCAATAGGGTTCGCCGGCGATGAAGAAGGGCCGCGGACCAGGTGTTCAAGATTTACAGAACGACGATGCTGGACCAGAAACTTGTGAAGAAGACGTTCAAGCTGATCGACGAGAGCATGAGGCGCTCCAGGGAGGGAACGGGGACGTGATCGAGGCTAGATTTTTGTCACTGAGCCACAGGAGAAAGAAAAAAATGGGAATTACGATGACACGGAAATTAAGTTTCCGGTGTCACAACTCTGTATTGTGTAATTCATTCTTTAGTGTAGAAGAGGAAGAAAACTGATTGATCCCTTGATTCAGGAAACAAATCATGAATACACTAGTATCCAAAGTTTGGCTCTGTCTTTTTTGCCTTCTACTTGGCCATAAAATAGTTTTGCAGATTTTGTTGGATCACACCCATACGAGGGCCTCCACTAACAATATCTGATGCATAATTTCTCAGTTTGCCTCCACATATGTATGCCTAATGTCTCCAATTGCTGCAGCTCCCCACTATGATTAGGTAGCTTCAGATTCACTTGAACTCCAAGTGCAACCTTCTTTAAATTAAATACCTTGTTAGGAGAACCAAACTACTAGTACCTCCGTTCCTAAATATAAGTCCCACTAGCTCTTGTCCTGATACACACACCTCGACCTTGACGGTCTGCAAGAGACAAAGGAGGATCAACACATCCACAAGCTCTTGCTTTCCGGTAACTACCGACTTACTTCAACTTTAACACCTACACATTTCCTTCTTATGCCAACTATTAATTTTATCTTCAAAATTTACTAGTTTTTTTTTGCGGGGACAAAATTTACTAGTTCACTCAACTAAATCTTCATTTGTAGCCAACTTCATTTGTGTATCTCCTTTCTTTGAAAAATAATAGTAATGCAAGCTCTACCATGTTTTTCATTAATGGACGAATGAAAGAACAAAATGTTAGTTCGACGAATTCCTGATAGCTGTCATCTTTAATTCCTAATATTTAAGGTGCTGTATTCTTACTATTTTTTTATGAGCATCACATTTTTCATTAAGAGCATGTCATTTTTATTTATTAAGAGCATGTCATATTTTTTTCCTATAGCATGGTAATTTGTGTTTTAGTGTCATGGCAATTTTTTCGTTTTAAATCATGGTATTTTTTCTTTTTGTGCGAATTTTTGTTTTGACAAAGAAAATACACAGCATGGCTATTTTAACAATTTTGTATCTTGGCATTTTTATTTTTAATGTCATACCATTTTTATTGTCTCGATCATCTCAATTTTCCTTTTGTTTTTCAATATTTTCCTAAATTGAACCATTATGATTGTACTAAAAACTTGTTTTGCCATGGCAACTAAAATTTTGTTGTCATGACAACTCAAATTATAGAACCACAACAAGTTAAAAACACATTTTTTGTGTTTTTATTTTTAGTGTACCATGTGCAACTTTTGTCTCGCATTATTTTTAGTTAATACGCAAATTTGTCAGGTATGATTTTAATGTTTAATCTATGTTTATTTTAATTAATGTTTATGTTGGAAATATGCCCTAGAGGCAATAAAAAATTAGTTATTATCATATTTCCTTGTTCATGATAATCGTTTATTATCCATGCTATAATTGTATTGATCAGAGACTTAAATGCATTTGTGGATACATAGACAAAACCATGTCCCTAGTATGCCTCTAATAGACTAGATCGTTGATCAAAAGATGGTTAAGGTTTCCTAGCCATGGACATGAGATGTCATTTGATAACGGGATCACATCATTAGGAGAATGATGTGATGGACAAGACCCAAACTACAAACGTAGCATATGATCGTGTCAGTTTACTGCTACTGTTTTCTGCATGTCAAGTATGTGTTCCTATGACCATGAGATCATGCAACTCACGGACATCGGAGCAGTGCCTTGTGTGTATCAAACGTCGCAACGTAACTGGGTGACTATAAAGGTATTCTACAGGTATCTCAGATGGTGTCTGTTGAGTTGGCATGGATCAAGACTGGGATTTGTTACTCCGTGTGACGGAGAGGTATCTCAGGGCCCACTCGGTAATACAACATCACAATGAGCCTTGCAAGCAATGTGACTAAGTGTTGGTCACGGGATCTTGTATAATGGAACGAGTAAAGAGACTTTCCGGTAACGAGGTTGAACTAGGTATGGAGATACCGACGATCGAATCAAAGGGAACATCATACGGGATTAACTAAATCCTTGACACAGAGGTTCGACCGATAAAGATCTTCATAGAATATGTAGGAACCAATGTGGATATCCAGGTCCCGCCATTGGTTATTGACCGTAGAGGTGTCTCGGTCATGTCTACATAGTTCTCGAACCCGCAGGGTCTGCACACTTAAGGTGTGGTGACGTTTCGGTAGTATAGAGTTGTGTATGGTGGTGACCGAAGTTTTTTTGGAGTCCCGGATGAAATCCCGGACATCACGAGGAGCTCCGGAATGGTCCGGAGGTAAATATTCATATATAGGAAGTCCTGTTTTGGTCGCTGGAAAAGTTCCGGGCCTATCGGTAATGTACCGGGAGTGCCGGTAGTGTACTGGGAGACCTCCGGGGGGGTATTTCGACCCAAGAGGCTTCATGGGCTTTGATATATTAAATACCAGCCCTTTGTGGGCTGGTGGAAGTCTCACACAAGGCCCATGTGGCTGGGAAGAAAAGCCCAAAAGGAAAAAGGTGGAAAAAGGCAAAAAAGGCAAATTAGGGAAGGAGTCATAATCCTGCTAGGAGTGGAGGAGGTGGACTCCTCCCTAGCTGGTTCGGCCGAAACCTCCAAGGCTTGGAGGCCAAGGCTGCCTCTCGTCCTCCCTCCCTCCTATATATATTAGTGGATTTCTAGGGTTTTGCCCTTGATTTTCAGCCACGTGCAACCCTAATCTCTAGCGCATAGTTTCTCCTCTAGATTGGATTTCTGCAGTGCTTAGGCGAAGCCCTGCCGGAATTGCTCCACCACCATCGCCGGAGCATCGTCATGCTGCCGGAAAACTCTTCTACCTCTCCGCTGTCTCTTGCTGGATCAAGACGGTGGAGATCTGTTGGGGAACGTCGCATGGGAAACAAAAAAAATCCTATGCACACGCAAACCTATCCATGGTGATGAGCATCTACGAGAGGGAGAGTGGATCTACGTACTCTTGTAGATCGCTAAGGGGGAAGCATTAAGAAACGCGGTTGGTGTAGTTGAACATCTTCGCGATCCAAATCGTCGAGCGTCCCGCGATCTCATCATGATCCGTCCCGCGATCCAATCACGATGCGTCCAGCGAACACATAACGATCTGTCCCATGAACACATCATGATCCGTCTCGCGAACTCATCATGATCCGTCTCACGATCTTGATCACGATCTGTCCCGCGAACTCATCACGATCTGTTCCGCGATCACATCAACAATCGTCTCGCGATCTCGATCACAGTCCTTCCGATCTAGCGCCGAACGGATGGCACCTTCGCGTTCAGCACACGTGCAGCTTGATGACGATCTCCACCGTCTTGATCCAGCAAGAGGAGGTGGAGAGGAGAGAGAGTTCACCGGAAGCATGACGGTGCTCCGGTGATGGTGTTGGTGGATCAATTCCGGCAGGGCTTCGCCTAAGCGTTGCAAAAATCCGATCTAGAGGAGCACCGGTGAAACGGGTAGCACGTGGCCGTAAGTTGTGTCCCGTGTGCTAGCCGTGCCCCTCTATTTATATGTTGGGCCCTAGGGTCTAAACTTGGAGCAAAAACCTCTACAAGGTCGATTTTTCCCGCACAAGGTCGGTTTGGCCCGCAAGAAAAGAGTCCAACTCGGATCCCTATAGTCCCATGCACAAGCGGTAGTAGCGCTTCACGAGCGGTAGTTCCGCTTGAGCTGTAGTACCGCTTGAGCGGTAGTACCGCTTCACAAGCGGTAGTACTGCCTTACTGCTTAAGGCAGCAACAAAACTTCCTTTTTCCCTTTCCAATACCTCGTGGGTTTTACCCCATTGGTCCATATAAAGTGTTGTTGTACCCGAACACTTCGGTAAACATCCGGAACCCCTTCCGATTAATTCCGGAACTCTTCCAGAGATCAAAACACTATTATCACATATATCAATCTTTATCTCCAGACTCTTCCGGAGATCCTCGTCATGTCCGGGATCGTATCCGAGACTCCGAACATCCTTCGGTCACCACCATACACAACTCTATACTACCGAAATGTCACCAAACTTTAAGTGTGCAGACCCTGCGGGTTCGAGAACTATGTAGACATGAGCGAGACACCTCTACGCCCAATAAACAATGGAGGGACCTGGACGTCCACATTGGTTCCTACATATTCTACGAAGATGTATCGGTTGAACCTCTATGTCAAGGATTCAGTTAATCCCGTATAACGTTCCCTTTGTTCTTCGGTATGTTACTTGCCCGAGATTCGATCGTCGGTATCTCCATACCTAGTTCAATCTCGTTACCGGCAAGTGGCTTTACTCGTTCCGTAATACAAGATCCCGCAACTAACAATTAGTCACATTGCTTTCAAGGCTTATTGTGATGTCGCATTACCGAGTGGGCCCTGAGATACCACTCCGTCACACGAAGTAACAAATGCCAGTCTTGATCCATGCAAACTCAACAGACACCTTCGGAGATACCTGTAGTGCACCTTTATAGTCACCCAGTTATGTTGCGACGTTTGATACACACAAGGCACTCCTCCGATATCTGTGAGTTGCACGATCTCATTGTCATAGGAACACATACTTGACATGCGGAAAACAATAGCAATAAACTGACACGATCATATGCTACGTTTGTAGTTTGGGTCTTGTCCATCACATCATTCTCCTAATGATGTGACCCCGTTATCAAATGCCATCTCATGTCCATGGCTAGGAAACCTTAACCATCTTTTCATCAACGAGCTAGTCTATTAGAGGCATACTAGGGACATGGTTTTGTCTATGTATCCACACATGCATCTAAGTCTCCGATCAATGCAATTATAGCATGGATAATAAACGATTACCCCGAACAAGGAAATATGATAATAACTAATTTATTATTGCGTCTAGGGCATATTTCCAACAAGATCGTCATGAAGATGTACGTGTGCTGAACGCGGAGGTGCCGTCCGTTCGGCGCTAGATCGGAAGGACCGTGATCGAGATCGCGAGACGGTTCGTGATGAGATCGCGGAACAGATCGTGATGAGTTTGCGGGACAGATCGTGAGACAGATCGTGATGAGATCACAGGACGGATCGTGATGAGTTCACGGGACGGATCGTCATTGGATCGCAGGATGGGTCGTGATGAGATCGCGGGACGCTCGCGATTTGGATCGCGAAGATGTTCGACCACACCAACCGCGTTTCTTAACGCTTCCCGCTTAGCAATCTACAAGGGTATGTAGATCCATTCTCCCTCTCGTAGATGCTCATAACCATGGATAGATCTGCGAGTGCGTAGGAATTTTTTTGTTTCCCATGCGACGTTCCCCAATAGTGGCATCATGAGCTAGGTCTATGTGTAGATGAGATCTCGAGTGGAACACACAAGGTTTGTGGGCGTTGAAGCTTAGATTGCTTCCTCCCTTGGTCGGATTTTGGTTCAGCGGTATTGTGAGATGAAGTGTCCCGGACCAACATTACTCGTACGCTGACGAGAGACCGGTTCCCTCAACCGCAACTTGTTGCATCGATGGCTAGCCGGTGAAAGTTTCTCTCACTTCAGTTGGATCGAATTCAACAAAGGCAGTCCTTGAGAAGGTTGAAAAGCAACTAGTGTATCACCGTTGTGGTTTTTCCGTAGATGAGAATTGTTCTTGCTAGATACCCGTAGCAGCCACGTAAAACATGCAACAAGAATTAGGGGACGTCTAACTTGTTTTTACAGGGTATGTTGTGATATGATATGGCCAATTACATGATGTGATATATGTGATGTATGAGATGATCATGTGATGTATAGATTATCACGACTTGCATGTCGATGAATACAGCAACCGGCAGGAGCCATAGGGTTGTCTTTAATTATTGTATGACCTGCGTGTCAATCATTAAGCGCTATGTAATGCTTTACTTTATCGCTAAACGGTAGCAATAGTAGTAGAAGCATGCAGGGCATGACAACCCCAATGGCGACACATTGATGGAGATCAAGATGATGGAGATCATGGTGTCATGCCAGTGACGATGGAGATCATGCCGGTGCTTTCTAGATGGAGATCAAAAGCACAAGTTCATGGCCATATCATGTCACTTATGATTTGCATGTGATGTTAATCCTTTTTATGTACCTTGTTTTGCTTAGGACGACGGTAGCATTATAAGGTGATCCCTCACTTAATTTCAAGATAAATTGTGTTCTCTCCGAGTGTGCACCGTTGCGAAAGTTCGTCGTGTTGAGACACCACGTGATGATCAGGTGTGATAGACTCTACGTTCACATTCAACGGGTGCAAGCTAGTGTTGCACATGCAGAACACTCGGGTTAAACTTTACGAGCCTAGCATGTATAGACATGGCCTCAGAACACAAGAGACCGAAAGGTCGAACATGAGTCATATAGTAGATATGATCAACATGATGATGTTCACCATTGTAGCCACCTCAACTCACGTGATGATCAGACTTGAGTTGGTGAATTTGGATCATGTATCACTCGAATGATCAGAGGGATGTCAATTTGACTGGGAGTTCTTAAGCAAATATGATTAATTGAACTCATAATCATGAACATAGTCAGTAGTGCCTTTGCAAATTATGTTGTAGATTACTAGCTAGCAGTGTAGCTCCCTTGAATTTTTATATGTTCCTAGAGAAATAGAGTTGAAAGATGATGGTAGCAATATTGCGGACTAGGTTCGTGATCTGAGGATTGTCCTTGTTGCTGCACAGAAGGCTTATGTCCTTAATGCACCGCTCGATGCGCCACCCCCTCTAGCGTCGTCTATAGATGTTGTGAACATCTGATAGGCACGTTCTGATGACTACTTGATAGTTTAGTGCGTCATGCATTACGACTTAGAATTGAGGCTCCGAAACATTTTGAACGTCATGGAACATATGAGATGTTTCTAAGAGCTGAAATTAGGATCTCAGGCTCGTGCCCGTGCTGTGAGATATGAGATCTCCAACAAGATTCTTTGCATGCAAGATGAAAGAGAATAGCTCAATCGTTGAGCATGTGCTCAGATTGTCTGGCTGCTACAATCGCTTGAATCAAGTGGGAATTGATCTTCCAGATAAGATAGTGATTGATATAGTTCTCCAAGTCACTGTCACTAAAGCTGCTAGAACTTGGTGATGAACTATAAAATGCCAGAGATAAAAATATTGATCCCTGAGCTGTTCGCGATGTTAACACCGCGAAGGTAGAAATCAAGAAGGACCGTCAAGTATTGATGGTTAATCAAACCACTAGTTTCGAGAAAGGCAAGAGCAAGGAGGGAAACTTCATGGATAGCAAGTCAGTTGCTCCTCCAGTGAAGCAACCCAAAGTTGAACTCAAACCTGAGACTAAGTGCTTCTATTATGAGGTGAGCGGTCGCTAAATCGGAACAACCCTAGATACTTGGTAGATAAGAAAGGCTGGCAACATCGACAGAAATATATTTGATATACGAGTTATTGATGTGTACCATGCTAGTACTCCTAGTAGCACCTGGGTATTGGATAGCGGTTCGGTTGTTAAACGTTACTAACTCGAAATAAAAGCTACGGAATAAACGAAGAACTTGCTAAGAGTGAGGTGACGATGTGTGTTGGAAATGTTTCCAAGGTTGATGTGACATCGCACGCTCTCTCTACCTTCACGATTAGTGACGAACCTAAATAAATGGTATTTGGTGTTTTGCGTTGAGCATGAACATGATTAGATCATGTTTATTGCAATATGGTTATTCATCTAAGTTAGAGAATAATGGTTATTCTGTTTACATGAATAATACCTTTCATGGTCATGCACCCAGTAAGAATGGTTTGTTGAAATCTTGATCATACACATGTTCATAACATTGATTTCAAAAGATACAAAGTTAATAGTGATAGTACACACACATTTGTGGCACTGCCGCTAAATGTCATATTGGTATAAAGCGCATGAAGAAACTCCATGCAGATGGATTTTTGGACTCATTCAATTTCAAATCGGTTGAGACATGCGAACCATGCCTCTTGGGCAAGATGACTAAAGGACCCCGTTGGATGGAGCGGGCAAGTGATTCATTGGAAATGATACATGTTGATGTATGCAATTCAGTGAATCTTATTGCGTGCAGTGGATATCGTTATTTTCTTAACTTCACTGATAATTTAAGTAGATATAGTGTATATTTACTTAATGAAACACAAGTCTGAATCTTTTGAAAGGTTCAAGCAAATTCAGAGTGAAAGGTTCAAGCAAATTCAGACTAAATGACTCCGATATGATCGTGGAGGTGAATATCTGAGTTACGAGTTTGGCATACAACTTAAGACAATGTGAAAGTTGTTTCACAACTAACGCCACCTGGAACACCATAGTGTGATGGTGTGTCCGAACGTCATAGTCATGCTCTATTGGATATAGTGCATGCTATGATGTCTCTTATCATTTTACTACTATAATTTTGGGGTTATGCATTAGAGATAACTACATTCACTTTAAATAGGGCACCAGCTAAATCCGTTGACATGACACCATGTGAATTATTGTTTGATAGAAACCTAAGCTGTCGTTTCTTAATGTTTGGGGCTGCGACAGATGTGTGGAAAATGTTTTCACCTAATGAGGTCGAACCCAAAGCAGACAAATGGATCTTCATAGAATACCCTAAGATCAGTTGAGTGAACCTTCTATCTCGGATCCAAGTGCAAAGTTTTTTGTTGCTTAAACGGATCCTTTCTCGAGGAAATGTTTCTCTCGAAAGAATTGAGTGGGAGGAAGATGAACTTGATGAGGTTGTTAAACCTTTGTTCTACCAGAGAGTAGCGCATCGCAGAAAGATGTTTCTGTGAAGCCTACGTTAATTGAAGAGGAAGTTAATGATGATGATCATGAAGCTTCAAGATCAAGTTACTATCGAACTTCGTAGGTCGACAAGGATGTGTACTGCTCCGAAGTGGTATGAAAACCCTGTCTTGGAGGTCATGTTGTTGGACAACGATGAACCTATGAGCTATGGAGAAGCGATGATGGGCCCGGATTCCGACAAATGGTTGGAGGCCATGAAATCCGAGATAGGATCCATGTATGAAAACCAAGCATAGACTTTGGTAGACTTGATTGTTAGACGGCAGGTCATTGAGTACAAATGGATCTTTAAAATGAAGACAGACACTGATGGTAAATGTCACTATTTGTAAAGCTCGACTTGTTGCGAAGATGTTTGTGACAAGTTCAAAGAGTTGACTGCGATGAGACTTTCTCACTCGTCGCGATGCCAAAGTCTCTTGGAATTATGTTAGCAGTTGATGCATTTTTCAATTATGAAATCTGGCGAATGGGTGTCAAAACCATCGTTTTCTTAACGGTTTACTTGAGGAAAGGTTGTATGTGATACAACCAGAAAGTTTTGTCAGTCCTAAGGATGCTAAAAGGTGTGCAAGCTTCAGTGATCCTTCTATGGATTGTAGCAAGCATCTCGGAGTTGGAATATACACTTTGATGAGGTGATCAAAGTTTTGTAGTTTATACAAAGTTTACGAGAAACTTGTATTTACAATAAAGTGAGTGGGAGCACTATAGAATTTCTGATAAGTATATGTGGATGACATATTGTTGATCGGAAATAATGTAGAATTTCTGGAAAGCATAAACGGTTATTTGGAAAGTAATTTTCAAAGGAAGACCTGGATAAAGCTACCTAATTGCTGAGAATCGAGATCTATAGAGATAGATCGAGATGCTTGATAAGACTTTCAAAGAGTACATACCTTGACAAGTTTTTGAAAGAGTTCAAAATGGATCAGTCAGAGAAATAGTTCTCACCTGATTTGTAAGGTGTGAAGTTGAGTGAGAGTCAAAGCTCGACCACGGTAGAAGAAAGAGAAAGGAGAGAAAGGACGAACGTCGTCCCCTATGCCTTAGTCATAGGCTCTGTACAGTATGCCATGCTGTGTACCGCACATATGTGTGCCTTGCCATGAGTCCGTCAGGGGGTACAAGTGTGAACCAGGAGTGGATCACTGGACAGCGGTCAAGATTATCCTTAGTAACTAAAGACTGAGGAGATGTTTCTCGATTATGAAGGTGATAAAGATTTCATCGTAAATAGTTACGTCGATGCAAGCTTTAACACCAATCCGGATGACTAGTAGTAGCAATCTAGATACGTATAGTGGAGCAGCCATTTGGAAATAGTACCAAGTGGAGTGCGGTAGCAGTGTTTACGGTTTGACATAGAGATTTGCAAAGTACACACGGATCTGAATATCACAAACCCATTGACTATAAGACCTTTCTCACATGCAAAGCATGATCGAGTCCCAGAACTCGTTGGGTGTAAGATTCATAACAATGCAAATCACATGGTGATGTGAACTAGATTATTGAGTCTAGTGCAAGTGGGAGACTGTTGGAAATATGCCCTAGAGGAAATAATAAATTAGTTATTATCATATTTCCTTGTTCATGACAATCGTTTATTATCCATGCTATCATTGTATTGATCGGAGACTTAAATGACTGTGTGGATACATAGACAAAACCATGTCCCTAGTATGCCTCTAATAGACTAGCTCGTTGATCAAAAGATGGTTAAGGTTTCCTAGCCATGGACATGAGATGTCATTTGATAACGGGATCACATCATTAGGATAATGATGTGATGGACAAGACCCAAACTATAAACATAGCATATGATCGTGTCAGTTTACTGCTACTGTTTTCTGCATGTCAAGTATGTGTTCCTATAACCATGAGATCATGCAACTCATGGACATCGGAGGAGTGCCTTGTGTGTATCAAACGTCGCAACATAACTCGGTGACTATAAAGGTGCTCTACAGGTATCTCCGATGGTGTCTGCTGAGTTGGCATGGATCAAGACTGGGATTTGTTACTCCGTGTGACGGAGATGTATCTTAGGGCCCACTCGGGAATACAACATCACAATGAGCCTTGCAAGCAATGTGACTAAGTGTTGGTCACGGGATCTTGTATTACGGAACGAGTAAAGAGACTTGCAGGTAACGAGGTTGAACTAGGTATGGAGATACCGACGATCGAATCTCGGGCAAGTAACATACCGAAGAACATAGGGAACATCATACGGGATTAACTGAATCCTTAACACAAAGGTTCGACCGATAAAGATATTCGTAGAATATGTAGGAACCAATGTGTATATCCAGGTCCCGCCATTGGTTATTGACCGTAGAGGTGTCTCAGTCATGTCTACATAGTTCTAGAACCCACAGGGTCTGCACACTTAAGGTTTGGTGACGTTTCAGTAGTATAGAGTCGTGTATGGTTGTGACAGAAGTTTGTTCGGAGTCCCAGGTGAGATCCCGGACATCAGGAGGAGCTCCGGAATGGTCCGGAGGTAAAGATTCATATATAGGAAGTCTTGTTTTGGTCGCCGGAAAAGTTCCGGGCTTATCGGTAGTGTACCGGAAGTGCCGGTAGTGTACCGGGAGACCTCCGGGAGGGGTATTTCGACCCAAGAGGCTTCATGGGCTGTGAGAGAGTAAATACCAGCCCTTTGTGGGCTGGTGGGAGTCTCACACAAGGCCCATGTGGCTGGAAAGAAAAGCCCAAGAAGAAAAAGGTGGAAAGAGACAAAAAAGGCAAATGAGGGAAGGAGTCCTAATCCTGCTAGGAGTGGAGGAGGTGGACTCCTCCCTAGCTGGTTCGGCGGAAGCCTCCAAGGCTTGGAGGCCAAGGCTGCCTCCCGTCCTTCCTCCCTCCTGTATATACTAGTGGATTTCTAGGGTTTTGCACTTGATTTTCAGCCACGTGCAACCCTAATCTCCAGTGGATAGTTTCTCCTCTAGATTGGATTTCTGCAATGCTTAGGTGAAACCTTGACGGAATTGCTCCACCACCATCGCCGGAGCACCGTCATGCTGCCGGCAAACTATTCTATCTGTCCGCTCTCTCTTGCTGGATCAAGACGGTGAAGATCGTCATCAAGCTGTACGTGTGCTGAACGCAGAGGTGCCGTCCGTTCGGCGCTAGATCGGAAGGACCGTGATCGAGATCGCAAGACGGTTCGTGATGAGATCGCGGAACAGATCGTGATGAGATCGCGGAACAGATCGTGATGTGATGAGTTCACGGGACGGATCGTGATTGGATCGCGGGACGGATCGTGATGAGATCGCGGGACACTCGGCGATTTGGATCGCGAATATGTTCGACTACACCAACCGCGTTTCTTAACGGATTCCGCTTAGCGATCTACAAGGGTATGTAGATCCACTCTACCTCTCGTAGATGCTCATCAACATGGATAGATCTGCGTGTGCGTAGGAAATTTTTTGTTTTCCATACGACGATTCACAACAAGTTAATGTATGTTTAGTTTAATTGCCCATACTAATTAAGTAACAGCTCAGACCCACAGGTCAATGCGGTCGCATAGTTGTAGCATATAAGATGTGTATTGATGTCTGAAACTGTATCGGCGCTACTAATGGATTTGCAATTACCGATGTTTGGCCTCAACGCCACAGCTACGTTCAATGCCACCTACGTTGAGGGGTGGCGCCACAATAGAAGACACTCCATCGGCATCATACTAGCGGCGTCGGGCCTTCGCGCCGTAAACAACGTTTCCGAAACACCACTAGTAGGCGTTTTTCTACTAATGTAAGCGCTCTTCTACGTGTTTTCACTCCGCGTTAGTGAGGCACCGATATTGGACCAAAATTCCCAAATATTTAATCGGCAATTGGCCTTGTGCATAACCAAATAGACCAGCGCATGCGGCAGCCGCCTCATTGGCTTCTCCGAAGTAGAACAATTCATCTTTATGAAAGTTAATTTTAAGACCCGACATTTGCTCAAAAGCTGAAAACAAGAGCTTCAGGTTTCGAGCATTATCCAGACCATGTTTCATAAATAGAATCGTGTCATATGCATATTGCAGAATCGAGAGGCCACCATACACAAGGTGTGGCACTGCTCCTGCAATCTGACCGTCCTTCTTAGCACGGTCAATCAGGATGTCTAACATGTCAACAACAATGTTGAAACACATTGGGGACATGGGGTCACCCTGATGTAATCCGTTTTTGTCTGGAAGTAATAACCAATGTCATCATCAACTTTGATGGCTACACTACCTCTAGTAACAAAATTTTGAATCCATTGCTGCCATTTATCGGAGAAACCTTTCATTCTCAGGCCTTGTTGGAGGAACGGCCACTTGACTTTGTCATATGTCTTTTCAAATTTGATTTTGAATACTACTCCACTGATATTTTCGGTGCATCTCGTGGACAGTCTCCTCCAGGATTACTGCTCCAACGAGTATATTTCTTCCTTGCATGAGAGTTGTTTGACATGACTAAACAACATGGTCAGCGATTGTATTGAGCATATTAGTGGCCATGTTGGTGAAAATGTTGAAGCTAACAATAAGAAGGCATATGGGTCTGTATTGCCAGATCCGCTCAGCCTCCTTAATCTTCGGTAATAAGAAAATTTCTCCAAAATTAAGCCTAGATAAGTCAAGTTGTCTAACATGAAGAGCATTGACCAACTGCAATTGGTTAGCCGCAACGACATCCCAGATATTCTAATAGAATTCTGCGAGGAAGCCATCAGGGCATGGAGCTTTGTTGTGTTCAGTTCGGAACACAACAACTCTCACCTCCTCTTCAGGAAACGGCGCCGTGAGGACATCGTTCTTCTGTCATCAATTGTGGAATACCATCCGTTTGGGTCTTATAAAGGGCAAAGTTCCTATTATCCGGCACCCTGAACAAAGATTTGCAGTATTTTGTGATAAAACGTTCAACCTCCGCCTAACCTTCAATCCGTCCCTCCTCTTGTTGGAGACTAAAAGTACACTTGTTCATATGACGTCCATTAGCGATCATTTGGAAGTATCGTGTATTATTGTTTGCCTCCAAAATGAGGCCGCATTTTGGATCATTTGATTTCCTCTTCCCGCAATAGACGCAATCTTCTCACCAGATTGATTTTTTATATCAATCTCTTGTCAAGATAAGATGCGAGTTTCTCTTTTCTGTAAGTACCACTGGTTACAAGTACTCCTACCAAAGATGGTACAGGTTACCGGGGCCAGAGAAACAAAAAACAAAAATATATACTCCCTTTGTACCTAAAAACTTGTAGTTGGGGAGAGAACTAGTATACCAACATCCATGCATGCATGCCAGCCTGTTGTTTCTTTTCTTGTCATCTATTTCATTCATTCCAAATAACACAAGAGAAGGATGATGAAAGGAATGTCAAAGGTGCATGATTGCAGAATAGACAAGATAAATAGATATATAGCATCAGGTTCGCTTGTGGTTCCCTCTGAAGAATGAACAAGATAGATAGATGACAAATTTTAACATGGTCCCTCTACTCACACGAGAGGTTAGAATATATAATACAAATCTGAGCCATTGATTTCATTACATAGTGGGTCTGGGTAATTCTTACGTTCCTATCTTCCATGTGAAAAGAGGACGTAAGAGGAATCAAGTTAAAAATCCATAGATAGATAGAAAAAAAATCCATGGATGCCAAACTTCCATCGGATCGGAAAGAAAGAAAAAAAAACATGAAAGCATATATGCGTGTGGTTCTCCTGGATGCTCTCCCGGGCGGCCTCTAGCTACCTACTCCAACCATTAGCATGCATGCATATAAGCAAGGAAGGAATGCAGGAACAAGGAAAAAAAAGGATCCATGGCGCTAGCTTCAAGGGAACCGCCGCCATGCCTGCCGATGCCAAGCCACGCGCCCTTCTCCAACTCCGCCCGTTCCTCCTACTCTCGATCCCCTTTCTCTCCCTCCTCCTCCTCTACGGCTACTCCTGCTCGACCCCCCCCCCTCCCCAACGCCGTGCACATCCGTATGCGCCGCGGCGCCGTCTTCCACTCCTACGACGACTACCTCCGCCACCAGCTCAACAAGACCCTCGACCCGCGCCTCCGCCGCGTCTGGGCCACCCGCGACTGGCGCCGCAAGGTCGACGCCCTCGCGCGCGCCTTCCAAGCCGTCCGAGCCGAGGACTTCCTCTCCAACGCCTCTTGCGCGCTCTGCGTCGGCACGCGCCTTGGTCAAGAGGTCGCCGCGCTTCGCCTTGTTGGCGTATCCGATGCCATCGGCATCGACCTTGCCCCGGCGCCGCCGCTCGTCGTCAGGGGCGACTTGCACGGGCAGCCCTTCGACGACGACGCCTTCGACTTCGAGTTCTCCAACGTGTTCGACCACGCACTCTACCCGGACCGCTTCGTCGCCGAGATCGAGCGTACGCAGCGCCCGGGCGACGTCGCCGTGCTGCACGTCGCGGTGCACCGCCACGGGGACAAGTACTCGGCCAACGACCTGCTCGACGTCGACGGTCTGCTCGCGCTCTTCCGACGGTCGGAGGCGGTCAAGTTCTCCAAGGTCGATGCCTTTGGCCTGGACACCGAGGTCATCCTCCACAAGAAGATGTCACCCTAGCAATGACACCATGCATCAAACCCAATTCTCAAACAACCACACAATCCAACTTGCTACGACAATGAAAATTTTGTGTGTACGCCGGGGTTTTCTGGGTCGATTTCTTACTATGGGTAGTTGGTTAATTCTTTGGTGGGCACGCATTGCATACATCCATTGTTCATGAACTTACCTAGGGAATTAGGATTTACTACCAGACACGATATGACAATTCTTACGAAAGAAAAAAAACAGTGAGTGGGGTTTTCAACTTCCCATCTTTTCTGGATCACTTTTGTTCTTCTCGTCTCTTTTTAGTTCTTCTATATCTAACTTTCTGAGAAAAACATCTGATTGACTGGGTGTGGTGTGCATGACTAGAGACACTGATTGGAGCAGCCTAATTTTGCCGGGGCGGGGTTAGAAAATGATGCTCATATTTTGTACAAGACAGTACTAGAAACAGTATTGTTTGTTGCACATTGGTGTTGTAATGCAGAGATAGTACACATACGTTTGGAACCTTGCTGGTTTGCAACTTAGCATGCTTACATAACCATATAGTGTGCTTGATTACCACTGTGTTTTATGATGTAATGCTTAATTACCAGTGCTAGGTCAGGGGAAGAGAGAACATTTTTTCAGAATCGGGGAGGGAGGTAATGCAATTGAATCAATTGTACTGGGATTGAGGCAATGAGGGGAACCTTTTCCTTTTATGTAGGGTTGCTAATTCGGCTACAAATTGCAACCCACTTTCAGGGGAAAACATCGTCATATTTACCTTTCCTGTACGCTTTGGGAAGAGAAGGTGGAAGAGAATCAAAGATTTGCGCCACCTCATTCTGGAATTTTCCCAAGGAGACAGGAATATGTCTCTTGCTTACAAGGGGGACCTACAACGATACAAAACCGCCACATTAGCATTCAGTTACCAGCAGGAGGACCCACCACAGGCTGATCGGGAATGTATTTCTATTTTCTTCGTCATAGGCCGACCGCCAGTGGCAAAGCACGACCGAAAGACCTTTGAAACCTGACATAAATTCATTCTCCACACTCATGTCATTTCCCCTAACAGCGGACTGCCTGCTGCTTTGCATCCTTCTCCATGTGAGCATAACTATTTCGACAGCCTTCTACATGGAAGCCTCTCTCTCTCATCACCTTCTACAATTTCTATTTAATCCCGCCACTCTCCTGCAATAGAAATGATCCCCATTAAATATCACTACTCCCTCGTAACAAAAACTGATGGATTTACTCCTGTCTTTTGCACGAGTAACCAACGAGGTTCATCTCACTTATAGGATGCGGAACTGCTCCATTCCCGTCGCCTCTACGAAATCTCGTCCATGCCCTTGCTCGGGACTCGGGAGTCGCCGGGGTTTTCGTGGGATAATCAACGAGGGCCACCGCCGGCTGGTGCGTGTTAACCGGCCGGGATACATCTCCTTCCCCGACGCCGTGTCCACTTTTAGTACCAGGTTCTTTGCGCAACCTCCTATTGGCTACTTGCCTGATTCTTAAATCCAGAGAATTAAAAATTGTTGTCAATAGAACTGCAGTCGTTCACTGTCTTGCTTGGTTGTGATATCCATGTCTTGGAAAGGACATGTCTTGGTCTTGGCCGATGCATAGGTGATCATACAACGTAGCTACTGTACTTGAACAATAACAAAATTACGGTGCCAATATATTACAGTATCAATCATTAGTTTCACTAATACAATCAGTTAAGCCCCAAAGTGCACCTTAATACCTTGCAATATTTTCTAACTGATGCACAACTAGAACCCATACCAAGAAGAAACTTATATATGAAGAGGGAATTCCTGCTCTGATTATTTGTTTATATATTTTTAGTTTTAGGGTCAAGCTAACTTTCCAACTGCAATTGACCAACTGCAATTGGTTAGGCATAATGACATCCCAGAAATTCTGATAGAATTCTACGTGGAAGCCATCAGGGCATGGAGCTTTGTTGTGTTCTGTTCGGAACACAATAAACTCTCACCTCCTCTTTAGAAAACGGCGTCGTGAGGACATAGTTCTTTTATCATGACTTGTGGAATATCATCTGTTTGGGTCTTATAAAGGGCAATGTTCCCATTATCCGGCACCCTGAACAAAGATTTGTACTATTTTGTGATAAAACGTTCAAGCTCCGCCTGACCTTCAATCCGACCCTCCTCTTGTTGGAGACTAAAAGTACACTTGTTCATATGACGTCCATTAGCGATCATTTGGAAGTATTGTGTATTATTGTTTGCCTCCAAAATGAGGCCCGATTTTGGATCATTTGATTTCCTCTTCTCGCAATAGACGGCAATCTTCTCACCAGATTGATTTTTTATATCAATCTCTTGTCAAGACAAGATGCGAGTTTCTCTTTTCTGTAAGTACTGACAAGATGCGAGTGTCTCTTTTCTGTAAGTACCACTGGTTACAATTACTCCTACCGAAGAAGGTACAAGTTACACGGGCCACAGAAACAAAAAACAAAAATATATACTCCCTTTGTATCTAAATACTTGTAGTTGGGGAGAGAACTAGTATACCAACATGCATGCATGCATGCCAGCCTTTTGTTTCTTTTCTTGTCATCTATTTCATTCCTTCCAAATAAAACAAGAGAAGGATGATGAAAGGAATGCCAAAGGTGCATGATTGCAGAATAGACAAGATAAATAGATATATAGCATCAGGTTCGCTTGTGGTTCCCTATATAGAATGGACAAGATAGATAGATGACAAATTTTAACATGGTCCCTGTACTCACATCAGAGGTGAGAATATATAATACAAATCTGAGCCATTGATTTCATTAAATAGTGGGTCTGGGTAATTCTTACCTTCCTATCTTCCATGTGAAAAGAGGAGGTAAGAGGAATCATGTTAAAAATCCATGGGTAGATAGGAAAAAATCAATGGATACCAAACTTCCATCGGATCGGAAAGAAAGAAAAAAAACATGAAAGCATATATGCGTGTGGTTCTCCTGGAAGCTCTCCCGGGCGGTCCCGGGCGGCCTCTAGCTACCTACTCCTACCATTAGCGTGCATGCATATAAGCAAGGAAGGAATGCAGGAACGAGGAAAAGAAAAAAGGATCCATGGCGCTAGCTTCAAGGGACCCACCGCCATGCCTGTCGATGCCAAGCCTTGCGCCCTCCCCCAACTCCGCCCGCTCCTCCTACTCTCGACCCCCTTCCTCTCCCTCGTCCTCCTCTACGGCTACTCCTGCTCGACCCCTCCCCTTCCCAACGCCGTGCACATCCGTAGGCGCCGCAGCGCCGTCTTCCGCTCCTACGACAACTATCTCCGCCACCAGCTTAACAAGACCCTCGACCCGCGCCTCCGCTGCGTCTGGGCCACCCGCGACTGGTGCCGCAAGGTCGACGCGTTCGCACGCGCCTTCCAGGCCTTCCGAGCAGAGGGCTTCCTCTCCAACGCCTCCTGCGCGCTCTGCGTAGGCGCACGCCTCAGTCAAGAGGTTGTCGCGCTTCGCCTTGTTGGCGTATCCGATGCCATCGGCATCGACCTTGCCTCGGCGCCGCCGCTCGTCGTCAGGGGCGACTTCCATGGGCAGCCCTTCGGCGCCGCCGCCTTCGACTTCGAGTTCTCCAACGTGTTCGACCACACACTCTACCCAGACCGCTTCGTCGCCGAGATCGAGCGTACGCTGCGCCCGGGCGGTGGCGCCGTGCTGCTCCTCGCGGTGCACCGCCGCGGGGATAAGTACTTGGCCAACGACGGTCGACGGTCTGCTCGCGCTCTTCCGGCAGTCGGAGGCGGTCAAGGTCTCCAAGGTCGACGTCTTTGGCCTGGACATCGAGGTCATCCTCCGCAAGAAGACGTCACCCTAGCAATAACACCATGCATCCAACCCAATTCTCAAACAACCACACAATCCAACTTGCTACGACACTGAAAATTTGTGTGTACGCCGGGTTTTCTGGGTCGATTTCTTACTGTGGGTAGTTGGTTGATTATTTGGTGGGCACCCATTGCATACATCCATTGTTCATCAACTTACCTAAGGAATTATGATTTACTACCAGATATGACAATTTTTACGAAAGGAAAAAACCAGTGAGTAGGGTTTTCAGCTTCCCATCTTTTATGGATCACTTTTGTTCTTCTCGTCTTTTTTTTAGTTCTTCTCTTTCTAACTTTCTTAGAAGAACATCTGATTGATTGGGTGTGGTGCGCGTGACTAGAGACACTGGTTGGAGCAACATAATTTTGCCGGGGCGGGGTTAGAAAATGATGGTCACATTTTGTACAAGACAGTACTAGAAGCAGTATTGTTTGTTGCACATTGGTGTTGTAATGCAGAGATAGTACGCATACGTTTGGAACCTTGCTGGTTTGCAACTTAGCATGCTTACATAACCATATAGTGTGCTTGATTACCACTGTGTTTTATGTTGTAATGCTTAACTACCAGTGCTAGGTCAGGGGAAGAGAGAACATTTTTTCAGAATCGGGGAGGGAACATTTTTTCAGAATCGGGGAGGGAGGTAATGCAATTGAATCAATTGTACTGGGATCGAGGCAATGAGGGGAATCTTTTCCTTTTCCTTTTATGTAGGGTTGCTAATTCGGCTACAAGTTGCAACCCACTTTCGGGGGAAAACATCATCATCTTTACCTTTCCGGTACGCTTTGGGAAGAGAAGGCAGAAGTGAATCAAAGATTTGCGCCACCTCATTCTGGCATTTTCCCAAGGAGAGAGGAATATGTCTCTTGCTGAGCATTATGCCACTGCCCCGTGGCAATTGGCATGCCTCTTCCCGGACATTGTTTCATGGCAAATTAAAGCATACATAAAGCGGAAGGTTCACTAATTCGTCGTCAGATCACATATGGGTTTAAGTACGATTATCAAAAGGCATTATTTGTAATGTGGAATACTGGTAGGCAGGAAGGGGTTCCAACGATTGCAATCTGGAAGTTCACCTAGATGGCTAGATCCATGTTCACTTTTGAATTTTTAATATCAAATGTAAATGGTCCAAGAATATACACAACTAGGCACCTGGCACACCAAGAAACATTGTCATTACCTAAAAGACCGAAAAGATAAACATCGTAGGGTGAAACATTGATGCAATCCTCCAAAAACTGGTTAACACCAAATTTCAACGGATGCATGCCTGACATGGAGACACCTTCATTCAAATATGTTGGCAAACAAAAAAACAAAACGGTTTAGTGGGAAAAATTGATCAGGCTAAGGCAGAATGTAATTTCAATGAAGATTCTGAATTTTGAAACTATCTTGCCACTTGATACTCACGGCTGGCTTCTTTTATTCTTATCAGCCATTAGTACTTAATAATATATTGCTAGAAAACTTTGAAATAGCAAGTCATTTGATAAGTAGATAGCAACAAAAGCACATGTGCAAAAACACCTCTAATGCATGTCGTTAGAAATAAGGAACAACCTTAATACAAACGATGCAAACCTTAAGGCGCATGTTCTTACAATATTGTCTCAGTTTGAGGACTCCACATTATATACAGCGCACCAATGCAATTTTCCTAGCTATTTCACACATAAAGAGTTCCAGAACAACAGCACCAACGCTATTGAACTCTTGCTCCAGTTTTAGTCTATAGTTTTTTGTCTGCTCGAGATCTTTTCTACGTAAAAATTGTCCTAATGGCCCCTCCCGTTTCTGGCACACCAATTGTCACGATAATTTCTCAAACTCTAGGAGGACTCCATAAACCTGGAAAAAGTGTTCATACCCAACCAGTTGATTAGATGTGCATTCAAAATCACAAAGCAAAGGTATAGAATTATAACCAGGTAATCTATAATACCTAACTAGTTCATTCCCACTATCTTATTTCTCTTAACATGCAAGCTATCTACATCATCAACCAAGCCACGTCATCGTTTGTCACTGGCTTATAAGGGGGACCTACAACGATACAAAACCGCCACATTAGCGTTCAGTTACCAGCAGGAGGACCCACAACAGGCTGATCAGGCATGTATTTCTATTTTCTCCGTCATAGGCCGACCGCCAGTGGCAAAGCACCACCGAAAGACCTTTGGAAAGCTGACATAAATTCATTCTCCACACTCATGCAGTTTCCCCTAACAGCGGACTGCCTGCTGCTTTGCATCCTTCTTCATGTGAGCATAACGATTCCGGCAGCCTTCTACATGGAAGCCTCTCTCTCTTAACCTTCTCCAATTTCTATTAAATCCCGCCACTCCTGCAATAGAAACAATCTCCATTAAATATCACTACTCCCCTGCAACAAAAACTGATGGATTTACTCCTGTCTTTTGCACGAGTAACCAACGAGGTTCATCTCACTTATAGGATGTGGAACTGCTCCATTCCCGTCGCCTCTATGAAATCTCGCCCATGCCCTTGCTCGGGACTCGGGAGTCTCCGGGGTTTTCGTGGGATAATCAGCGAGGGCCACCGCCGGCTGGTGCGTGTTAACCGGTCGGGATACATCTCCTTCCCCGACGCCGTGTCCACTTTCAGTACCAGGTTCTTTGCGCAACCTCCTCTTGGCTACTTGCCTGATTCTTAAATCCAAAGAATTAAAAATTGTTGTCCATAGAACTGCGATCGTTCACTGTCTTGCTTGGTTGTGATATCCATGTCTTGGAAAGGACATGTCTTGGTCTTGGCCGATGCAAAGGTCATCATACAACGTAGCTACTGTACTGGAACATTCTGCTCTGAAAATTATGACGTCGCTATTGTACTTGAACAACAACAAAATTACGGTGCCAATATATTATAGTATCAATCATTAGTTTCACTAATACAATAAGTTAAGCCCCAAAGTGCACCTTAATACCTTGCAATATTTTCTAACTGATTCACAACTAGAACCCATACCAAGAAGAAACTTATATATGAAGAGGGAATTCCTGCTCTGATTATTTGTTTATATATTTTTACTTTTAGGGTCAGCTAACTTTCCTGTCTATATATTTTATTTGCAGGCCATTGTGTTACAGCTGATGGTGCAAGAGACCCTAGTGGTAAATGTTTAATTTTTTGCATGGGTTTTCTTGTCAATATTTAATCAGTACAATTTCCATGGGTTAGAGGTTAGCTAGCTTCTTCAGTGGTAAGTGCTACAGCTAAGAGTATTTGGGCCAATACACAGTCACAAATCGTCCTTGAATTAACCAGCATGGCACTTAAGATTGAGATACGTACCATCATCCGGCACCCACTTTGTGGTGTCACTTCACTTTGTAACCTGAAAGTGCACATATTTTATTACTTCATGTTGTATTTATATTGGACCTTGCATAATATGTATGCACCGCCGCGGGGACAAGTAATCGTCGACGACCTGCTCGACGTCGACGGTCTACTCGCGCTCTTCCGACGGTCGGAGGCGGTCAGGGTCTCCAAGGTCGACGGCTTTGGCCTGGACACCGAGGTCATCCTCCGCAAGAAGACGTCACCCTAGCAATAACACCATGAATCCCACCCAATTCTCAAACAACCACACAGTCCAAATTGCTAAGACACTGAAAATTTTCAGTATACATCGGGTTTTCTGGATCAATTTCTTACTGTGGGTAGTTAGTTGATTCTATGGTGGCACGCATTGCATACATCCATTGTTCATGAACTTACGCAGGGAAATATGATTTACTACCAGACACGATATGACAATTATTCAGAGGAAAAGAAGATGATAGGAAAAAAACAGTGAGTGGGGTTTTCAGCTTCCCATCTTTTCTGGATCACTTTTGTTCTTCTCGTCTTTTTTTAGTTCTTCTCTTTCTAACTTCCTTAGAAGAACATCATTGATTGGGTGTGGTGCGCGTGACTTGAGATACTGATTGGAGCAGCATAATTGGGCCGGTGCGGTGTTAGAAAATGATGGTCACATTTTGTACAAGACAGTACTAGAAGCAGTATTGTTTGTTGCACATTGGTGTTGTACCTACTATTAAAGGACGGATCGTTTCTGCCCGTATGTCATTAGCATTTTGTGAAAAGTCCCCTGTGTTGTTTCATATTCAACTCACAGTCCAAATTGAACCGGTACGAAGGAAAAAAGAACGCAGCCATGCTCAGTCTCGCGGCGCTCCGCCCCGCCCCACCCACCTCCCGCCAGGCCCCGCGCGCCGCCGGCCACCTCTTGCCCGGCTCACTACGCGTCGCCGGCCGCCTAAACAACGCCCCCACGCCCCCACCTTCTTCCTCCCCGTCACCCACCCCTCGAACCCCACGAACCACCATTGTCGGGCGCTGCCACCGGCCACCCACCCACTAGTGTCGACCCCGACGACCCACACGCACTCGAGACTCGTCGCCCTCATCCTTGTGCCTCCTCATAGTGTCGCACCACCGCTCCAGAAAACACCCACCGAACCTAACCTCGGCCGGAAATTCTGTCCAAAAACCACCCAAACCATCAGTATATAAAGGAGGAGAGGAGGAGGAGGAGGGCTGGCGCAAGGCCTAGCCAATTCGGCCACTAGAGGGAGCGAGAGAAGGACTCTCCTTCTCCAATCCTAGTTGGACTAGGATTGCTCCCTATTGGCTGATTTTCCACTTTTCCTTTAGGACTTTCTCCTCCCGCACCATGGGAATTTGTGGCTGTTTCCCCAGCCCACTTAGGGCTGGTTATTATTCTCCCATAGACCATGGACCTCTTGGGGTCGAAATACCCCTCCCGGAGGTCTTCCGGTACACTACCGGCACTCCCGGTACACTACCGATGAGCCCGAAACTTTTCCGACGACCAAACTGGGACCATCAACCTAGCTCATGATGCCACTGTTGGGGAACGTCGCATGGGAAACAAAAAATTTCCTACGCACACGCAAACCTATCCATGGTGATGAGCATCTACGAGAGGGAGAGTGGATCTACGTACCCTTGTAGATCTGTGAGCGGGAAGCGTTAAGAAACGCAGTTGGTGTAGTCAAACATCTTCGCGATCCAAATCGCCGAGCGTCGCGCGATCTCATCACGATCCGTCCCGCGAACACATCGTGATCCGTCCCGCGAACTCATCACGATCCGTCTCACGATGTTGATCACGATTTGTCCCGCGAACTCATCATGATCCATTCCATGATCACATCACGAACCATCTCGCGATCTCGACCAGAGTCCTTTCGATCTAGCGCCGAACGGACGGCACCTCCGCGTTCATCACACGTGCTGCTTGATGACGATCTCCACCGTCTTGATCCAGCAAGAGGAGGTGGAAAGGAGAGAGAGTTCACCGGCAGCGTGACGGCACGCCGGTGATGGTGGTGGAGCAATTCCGGCAGGGCTTTGCCTAAGCACTGCGGAACTACGATGTAGAGGAGAAACTATGCACTGGTGGAATGGGTAGTACGTGGCCGGAAATTCTGTCCAAAAACCACCCAAACCACCAGTATATAAAGGAGGAGAGGAGGAGGAGGAGGGTTGGCGCAAGGCCTAGCCAATTCGGCCACAAGAGGGAGGGAGAGAAGGACTCTCCTTCTCCAATCCTAGTTGGACTAGGATTGCTCCCTATTGGCTGATTTTCCACTTTTCCTTTAGGACTTTCTCCTCCTGCGCCATGGGCCTTTGTGGATGTTTCCCCAGCCCACTTAGGGCTAGTTATTATTCTCCCACAGCCCATGGACCTCTTGGGGTCGAAATACCCCTCCCGAAGGTCTCCCGGTACACTACCGGCACTCCCGGTACACTACCGATGAGCCCGAAACTTTTCCGACGACCAAACTAGGACTTCCTATATATGAATCTTTACCTCCGGATCATTCCGGAGCTCCCCGTGACGTTCAGGATCTCATCCGGGACTCCGAACAACCTTCGGTCACCACCATACATAACTCTACACTACCGAAACATCACCGAACCTTAAGTGTGCAGACCCTGCGGGTTCGAGAACTATGTAGACATGACCGAGACACCTCTACTGTCAATAACCAAGGGAGGGACCAGGACGTCCACATTGGTTCCTACATATTCTTTATCAGTCGAACCTCTATGTCAAGGATTCAATTAATTCCGTATAACGTTCCCTTTGTTCTTCGGTGTGTTACATCCCCGAGATTCGATCGTCGGTATCTCCATACCTAGTTCAACCTCGTTACCGGCAGGTCTCTTTACTCGTTCTGTAATACAAGATCCCACAACTAACAATTAGTCACATTGCTTGCAAGGCTCATTGTGATGTTGTATTACCGAGTGGGCCCTGAGATACCTCTCCGTCACACGGAGTAACAAATCCCAGTCTCGATCCATGCCAACTCAACAGACACCCTCGGAGATACCTGTAGAGCACCTTTATAGTCACCTAGTTACGTTACGACGTTTGATACACACAAGGCACTCCTCCGATATCCATGAGTTGCATGATCTCATGGTCATAGGAACATATACTTGACATGCAGAAAATAGTAGCAATAAACTGACACCATATGCTATGTTTGTAGTTTGGGTCTTGTCCATCACATCATTCCCCTAATGATGTGATCCCGTTATAAAATGACATCTCATGTCCATGGCTAGGAAACCTTAACCATCCTTTGATCAACGA
This sequence comes from Hordeum marinum, assembly GCA_022496015.1. Taxonomy (NCBI): domain Eukaryota; kingdom Viridiplantae; phylum Streptophyta; class Magnoliopsida; order Poales; family Poaceae; genus Hordeum; species Hordeum marinum. Next base: position 22,303 of record JAAAWK010000298.1, on the reverse strand, counting down.
GCTAGTCCATTAGAGGCATACTAGGGACATGGTTTTGTCTATGTATCCACACATGCATTTAAGTCTCCGATCAATACAATTATAGCATGGATAATAAAAGATTACCATGAACAAGGAAATATGATAATAACTAATTTATTATTGCCTCTAGGGCATATTTCCAACGGGTCTGCGATATTCAGATCCGTGTGTACTTTGCAAATCTCTATTTCAAACCGTAAACACTGCTACCGCACTCCACTTGGTACTACTTCCATATGGCTGCTCCACTATATGTATCCAGATTGCTAGTACTAGTCATCCGGATTGGTGCTAAAGCTGCATCGACGTAACTCTTTACGACGAACTCTTTATCACCTTCATAATCGAGAAACATCTCCTCACTCTTTCATTTACTAAGGATAATCTTGACCGCTGTCCAGTGATCCACTCCTAGTTCACTCTTGTACCCCTTGACGAACTCATGCCAAGGCACACACATGTGCGGTACACAGCATGGCATACTGTACAGAGCCTATGGCTAAGGCATAGGGGACGACGTTCATCATTTCTCTTTCTTCTGCCGTTGTCAAGCTTTGAGTCTCACGCAACTTCACACCTTTATAAATCAGGCGAGAACTCTTTCTCTGACTGATCCATTTTAAACTCTTTCAAAATATTGTGAAGGTATACATTTATTGAAAGTCTCATCAAGCATCTTGATCTATCTCTATAGACTTTGATGCTCAACAATTAGGTAGCTTTATCCAGGTCTTCCTTTGAAAATCACTTTTTAAACAACCATTTATGCTTTTCAGAAATCCTACATTATTTCCGATCAACAATATGTCATCCACATATACTTATCAGAAATTCTATAGTGCTCCGACTCACTTTATTGTAAATACAAGTTTCTCATAAACTTTGCATAGACTCAAAAATTTGATTACCTCATCAAAGTGCATATTCCAACTCCTAGATGCTTGCTTGAGTCCATAGAAGGATCACTGAAGCTTGTACACCTTTTAGCATCCTTAAGACTGACAAAACCTTCTGGGTGTATCACATACAACCTTTCCTCAAGTAAAACCGTTAAGGAAACGATGTTTTGACATCCATCTGCCAGATTTCATAATTTAAAAATGCAGCAACTGTTAACATATTTCCAACAGACTTTAGCATCGCTATGAGTAAGAAAGTCTCATCGCAGTCAACTCCTTGAACTTGTCACAAACAACTTTAAACAAGTCGAGCTTTACAAATGGTGATAATTACCATCAGCGTCTATCTTCATTTTAAAGATCCATTTGTACTCAACGACCTGTCGTCCAATGAGCAAGTCAACCAAAGTCTATACTTGGTTTTCATACATGGATTCAATCTCGGATTTCATGGCCTCCAAACATTTGTCGGAATCTAGGCCCATCATCGCTTCTCCATAGCTCGTAGGTTCATCGTTGTCCAACAACATGACCTCCAAGACAGGGTTGTCGTACCACTTAGGAGCATTACACATCCTTGTCGACCTACGACGTTCGATAGTAACTTGATCCTGAAGCTTCATGATCATCATCATTAACTTCCTTTTCAACTAACGTAGGCTTCACAGAAACATCTTTCTGCGCTGCACTACTCTCTGGTTAAACAAAGGTTTAACAACCTCATCAAGTTCTATCTTCCTCCCACTCAATTCTTTCGAGAGAAACATTTCCTCGAGAAAGGATCCGTTTAAGCAACAAACACTTTGTACTTGGATCTGAGATAGAAGGTTCACCCAACTGATCTTAGGGTATGAAGATGCATTTGTCCGCCTTGGGTTCGACCTCATTAGGTGAAAACATTTTCCACACAAGTGTCGCAGCCCCAAATATTAAGAAATGACAGCTTAGGTTTCTACAAATCATAAATCACACGGTGTCATCTCAACAGATTTAGATGGTGCCCTATTTAAAGTGAATGTAGTTGTCTCTAATGCATAACCCCAAAATTATAGTAGTAAAACGATAAGAGACATCATAGCATGCACCATGTCCAATAGAGCATGACCATGATGTTCGGACACACCATCACACTATGGTGTTCTAGGTGGTGTTTTAGTTGTGAAACAAATTTCACAGTGTCTTAAGTTGTATGCCAAACTCGTAACTCAGATATTTACCTCCACGATCATATCGCAGTCATTTTTATCTTCTTGTCACGATGATCTTAAACTTCACTCTGAATTTGCTTGAACCTTTCAAACGATTCAGAATTGTGTTTCATTAAGTAAATATACACTATATCTACTCAACTCATCAGTGAAGGTAAGAAAATAACGATATCCACTGCACGCTACAAGACTCACTGGATTGCATACATTAACATGTATAATTTGCAATGAATCACTTGCCCGCTCCATCCAACGGGGTTTTTAGTCATCTTGCCCAAGAGGCATGGTTTGCATGTCTCAACCGATTTGAAATCGAATGAGTCCAAAGATCCATCAGCCTGGAGTTTCTGCATGCGCTTTATACCAATATGACATTTAGCTGAAGTGCCACAAGTATGTGGTACTATCTTTATTAACTTTGTATCTTTTGACATCAATGTTATGAATATGTGTATTACTACGATCAAGATTTCAACAAACCATTCTCACTGGGTGCATGACCATTGAACGTATTATTCATGTAAACAGAATAACCCTTATTCTCTAAGTTAAACGAATAACCGTATTTGCAATAAACATGATCTAATCATGTCCATGCTCAACGCAAAACACCAAATAACATTTATTTAGGTTCGTCGCTAATCCTGAAGGTAGAGAGAGTGTGCGATGTTGATCACATCAACCTTGAAAACATTTCCAACACATATCGTCACCTCACCCTTAGCTAGTTCTCCGTTTATTTCGTAGCTTTTATTTCGAGTTACTAACATTTAGCAACCAAACTGGTATCTAATACCCAGGTGCTACTAAGAGTACTAGCAAGGTACACATTAATAACTCGTATATCAAATATACTTCTATCGATGTTGCCAGCCTTCTTATCTACCAAGTATCTAGGGTTGTTTCGCTTCAGCGACCGCTCACCTCATAACGGAAGCACTTAGTCTCGGGTTTGAGTTCAACTTTGGGTTCCTTCACTGGAGCAGCAACTGACTTGCTATCCATGAAGTTTTCCTCCTTGCTCTTGCCCTTCTCGAAACTAGTGGTTTTGATGAACCATCAACACTTGAAGCTCCTTCTTGATTTTTACCTTCGCGGTGTCAAACATCGCGAATAGCTCAGGAATCATTATTTCAATTCCTAGCAGTTTATAGTTCATCACCAAGTTCTAGTAGCTTAGTGACAGTGACTTGGAGAACTATAGCAATCACTATCTTCTCTGGAAGATCAACTCCCACTTGATTTAAGCGATTGTAGTACCCAGACAATCTGAGTACATGCTCAACGATTGAGCTATTCTCCTTCATCTTACAGGCAAAGAATCTTGTTGGAGATCTCATATCTCGCAACACGGGCACGAGCCTGAGATCACAATCTCAGCTCCTAGAACATCTCATATGTTCCGTGACGTTCAAAACGTTTCGGAGCCTCAATTCTAAGCTGTAATGCATGACGCACTAAACTATCAAGTAGTCATCGGAACGTGCCTCTCAGATATTCACAACATCTACAAAAGACGCTAGAGGGGGTGGTGCACCAAGCGGTGCATTAAGGACATAAGCCTTCTGTGCAGCAAAGAGGACAATCCTCAGATCACTGACCCAGTCCGCAATATTGCTACCATCATCTTTCAACTCTATTTTCTAGGAACATATAAAAATACAAGGGAGCTACAGCGTGAGCTAGTAATCTACAACATAATTTGCAAAGACACTTTGACTATGTTCATGATAATGAGTTCAATTAATCATATTACTTAAGAACTCCCACTCAAATTGACATCGTTCCGATCATTCGAGTGATACATGATCCAAATTCACCAACTCAAGTCCGATCATCACGTGAGTTGAGGTGGCTACAATGATGAACATCATTATGTTGATCATATCTACTATATGACTCATGTTCGACCTTTCGGTCTCTTGTGTTCCAAGGCCATGTCTGTACATGCTAGGCTCGTCAAGTTTAACCCGAGTGTTTTGCTTGTGCAACACTGGCTTGCACCCGTTGTATGTGAACGTAGAGTCTATCACACCCGATCATTACGTGGTGTCTCAACACGACGAACTTTCGCAACGGTGCACACTCAGGGAGAACACAATTTATCTTGAAATTAAGTGAGGGATCACCTTATAATGCTACCGTCCTAAGCAAAACAAGGTGCATAAAAAGGATTAACATCACATGCAAATCATAAGTGACATGATATGGCCATGAACTTGTGCTTTTGATCTCCATCTAGAAAGCACCGGCATGATCTCCATCATCACCGGCATGACACCATGATCTCCATCATCTTGATCTCCATCAACGTGTCACTATCGGGTTTGTCACGCCCTGCATGCTTCTACTACTATTGCTACCGTAGCAATAAAGTAAAGCATTACATAGCGCTTAATGATTGACACGCAGGTCATACAATAATTAAAGACAACCCTATGGCTCCTGTCGGTTGCCGTACTCATCGACATGCAAGTCGTGATAATCTATACATCACATGATCATCTCATACATCACATATATATCATCATGTAATTGGTCATATCGCATCACAACATACCCTGCAACAACAAGTTAGACGTCCTCTAATTGTTGTTGCATGTTTTACGTGGCTGCTACGGGTATCTAGCAAGAACGATTCTCATCTACGCAAAAACCACAACGGTGATACACTAGTTGCTTTTCAACCTTCTCAAGGACTGCCTTTGTCGGCTCCGATCCAACTAAAGTGAGAGAAACTGTCACCCGCAAGCCATCTAGGCAACAAGTTGCGTTGAGGGAACCGGTCTCTCGTAAGCGTACGTGTAATGTTGATCCAGGCCGCTTCATCTCACAATCTCGCTGAACCAAAATATGACCAAGGGAGGAAGCAATCTAAGCATCAACGCCCACAAAACTTTTGTGTTCTACTCGAGATCTCATCGAACCATCAACCTAGCTCATGATGCCACTATTGGGGAACGTCACATGGGAAACAAATTTTTTCCTACGCACACGCAAACCTATCCATGGTGATGAGCATCTATGAGAGGGAGAGTGGATCTACGTACCCTTGTAGATCCCTGAGCGGGAAGCGTTAAGAAATGCGGTTCGTGTAGTCGAACATCTTCGCGATCCAAATCGCCGAGCGTCCCGGGATCTCATCACGATCCGTCCCGCGATCCAATCGAGATCCGTCCCGCGAACACATCATGATCCGTCCCGCAAACTCATCACGACCCGTCTCACGAACTTGATCACGATCTGTCCCGCGAACTCATCACGATCCGTTCCGTGATCACATCACGAACCGTCTCGCGATCTCGATCACAGTCCTTCCGATCTAGCACCGAACGGACGGCACCTCCGCGTTAAGCACACCTCCTGCTTGATGACGATCTCCACCGTCTTGATCCAGCAAGAGGAGGTGGAGAGGAGAGAGAGTTCACCGGCAGTGTGACGACGCTCCAGTGATGGTGGTGGAGCAATTCCGGTAGGGCTTCGCCTAAGCATTGCGGAATTACGATCTAGAGCAGAAACTATGCACTGGTGGAACGGGTAGCACGTGGCCGGAAATTCTGTCCAAAAACCACCCAAACCACTAGTATATAAAGGAGGATAGGAGGAGGAGGAGGGCTGGCGCTAGGCCTAGCCAATTCGGCCACAAGAGGGAGGGAGAGAAGGACTCTCCTTCTCCAATCCTAGTTGGACTAGGATTGCTCCCTATTGGCTGATTTTCCACTTTTCCTTTAGGACTTTCTCCTCCTGCGCCATGGGACTTTGTGGCTGTTTTGCCAGCCCACTTAGGGCTGGTTACTATTCTCCCACAGCCCATGGACCTCTTGGGGTCGACATACCCCTCCCGGAGGTCTCCCGGTACACTACCGATGAGCCCGAAACTTTTCCGGCGACCAAGCTAGGACTTCCTATATATGAATCTTTACCTCGGGAACATTCCGGAGCTCCTCGTGATGTCTAAGCTGTCATCCGGGACTCCGAACAACCTTCGGTCACCACCATACATAACTCTACACTACCGAAACATCACCAAACCTTAAGTGTGCAGACCCTGCGGGTTCGAGAACTATGTAGACATGACCGAGACACCTCTACGGTCAATAACCAATGGCGGGACCTGGATGTCCACATTGGTTCCTACATATTCTACGAAGATCTTTATCGGTCGAACCTCTATGTCAAGTATTCAATTAATCCCGTATAAGGTTCCCTTTGTTCTTCGGTATGTTACTTCCCCGAGATTCGATCATCGGTATCTCCATACCTAGTTCAACCTCGTTACCGACAAGTCTCTTTACTCGTTCCGTAATACAAGATCCCGCAACTAACAATTAGTCACATTGCTTGCAAGGCTCATGGTGATGTTGTATTACCGAGTGGGCCCTGAGATACCTCTCCATCACACGGAGTAACAAATCCCAGTCTCGATCCATGCCAAGTCAACAGACACCCTCGGAGATACCTGTAGAGCACCTTTATAGTCACCCAGTTACGTTGCGACGTTTGATACACACAAGACACTCCTCCAATATCCATGAGTTGCATGATCTCATGGTCATAGGAACATATACTTGACATGCAGAAAACAGTAGCAATAAACTGACACGATCATATGTTATGTTTGTAATTTGGGTCTTGTCCATCACATCATTCCCCTAATGATGTGATCCCGTTATCAAATGACATCTCATGTCCATGGCTAGGAAACCTTAACCATCCTTTGATCAACGAGCTAGTCCATTAGAGGCATACTAGGGACATGGTTTTGTCTATGTATCCACACATGCATTTAAGTCTCCGATCAATACAATTATAGCATGGATAATAAACGATTACCATGAACAAGGAAATATGATAATAACTAATTTATTATTGCCTCTAGGGCATATTTCCAACAATAGATGGCAATCCATTAGCGATCATTTGGAAGTATCGTGTATTATTGTTTGCCTCCAAAATGAGGCCAGATTTTGGATCATTTGATTTCCTCTTCGCGCAATAGATGGCAATCTTCTCACCAGATTGATTTTTTTAGATCAGTCTCTTGTCAAGACAAGATGCGAGTTTCTCTTTTCTGTAAGTACCACTGGATACAAGTACTCCTACCGAAGAAGGTACAAGTTACAGTGGCCACAGAAACAAAAAACAAAAACATATACTCCCTTTGTACCTAAATACTTGTAGTTGGGGTGAGAACTAGTATACCAACATGCATGCATGCATGCCAGCCTGTTGTTTCTTTTCTTGTCATCTATTTCATTCATTCCAAATAAAACAAGAGAAGGATGATGAAAGGAATGCCAAAGGTGCATGATTCCAGAATAGACAAGATAAATAGATATATAGCATCAGGTTCGCTTGTGGTTCCCACTGAAGAATGAACAAGATAGATAGATGACAAATTTTAACGTGGTCCCTCTACTCACATGAGAGGTGAGAGTATATAATACAAACGTGAGCCATTGATTTCATTAAATAGTGGGTCTGAGTAATTCTTACCTTCCTATCTTCCATTTGAAAAGAAGAGGTAAAAGGAATCATGGTAAAAATCCATGGATAGATAGAAAAGAATCCATGGATGCCAGATGCCAAATTTCCATCGGATCGGAAAGAAAGAAAAAAACCATGAAAGCAGATATGCGTGTGGTTCTCCTGGAAGCTCTCCCGGTTACCTACTCCTGGAAGCAAGGAAGTAATGCAGGAACGAGGAAAAGAAAAAAGGATTCATGGCGCTAGCTTCAAGGGACCCGCCGCCATGCCTGCCGATGCCAAGCCCTGCGCCCTCCTCCAACTCCGCCCGCTCCTCCTACTCTCGATCCCCTTCCTCTCCCTCCTCCTCCTCTACGGCTAATCCTGCTCGACCCCTCCCCTCCCCAACGCCGTCTTCCGCTCCTACGACCACTACCTCCGCCACCAGCTCAACAAGACCCTCGACCAGCGACTCCGCCGCGTCTGGGCCACCCGCGACTGACGCCGCAAGGTCGACACCTTCGCGTGCGCCTTGCAGGCCTTCTGAGCCGAGGACTTCCTCTCAAACGCCTCCTGCGCGCTCTGCGTCGGCGCGCGCCTCGGTCAAGAGGTCGCCGCGCTTCGCCTTGTTGGCTTATCCGATGCCATCGGCATCGACCTTGCCCCTGTGCCGCCGCTCGTCGTCAGGGGCGACTTCCACGCGCAGCCCTTCAGCGACGACGCCTTCGACTTCGAGTTCTCCAATGTGTTCGACCACACACTCTTCCCGGACCGCTTCGTCGCCGAGATCGAGCGTACGCTGCGCACGGAAGGCGTCGCCGTGCTGCACGTCGCGGTGCACCGCCGCGGGGACAAGTACTCGGCCAACGACCTGCTCGACGTCCATGGTCTGCTCGCGCTCTTCCGACGGTCGGAGGCGGTCAAGGTCTCCAAGGTCGACGCCTTTGGCCTGGACACCGAGGTCATCCTCCGCAAGAAGACGTCACCCTAGCAATAAAACCATGCATCCAACCCAATTCTCAAACAACCACACAATCCAACTTGCTAAGAGACTGAAAATTTTGTGTTAACGCCGCGTTTTCTGGGTCGATTTTTTACTGTAGGTAGTTAGTTGATTCTTTGGTGGGCACGCATTGCATGCATTCATTGTTCATGAACTTACCTAGGGAATTATGATTTACTACGACACACGATATGACAATTCTTGGGAGGAAAACAAGATGAAAGGAAAAAAGCCGTGAGTGGGGTTTTCACCTTCCTATCTTTTCTAATCACTTTTGTTCTTCTTTTTTTTAGTTCTTCTCTTTCTAACTTCCTGAGAAGAACATCTGATTGATTCGGTGTGGTGCGCGTGACTCAAGCAGCACAATTGTGCCGGTGCGGTGTTAGAAAATGATGGTCAAATTTTGTACAAGACAGTATTAGAAGCAGTATTGTTTGTTGCACATTGATGTTGTACCTACTATTAAAGCACGGATCGTTTCTGCCCCTACGTCATTAGCGTTTTGCGAAAAAGCCCCTGTGTTGTTTCATATTCAGCCCGCAGTAATTGAACCAGTATGAAGGAAAAAAGGACGCAGCCATGCTCTGCCTCGCGGCGCTCCGCCCCGCCCCACCCACCTCCCGCCAGGCCCCGCGCGTCGCCGTCCACCTCTTGCCCGGCTCACTACCAACCACCCCGTGACCCCCACCAACCACCGCCCTCTCCACCATTGTCAGGCGCCGCCACCGGCCACCCACCCACTGGCGTCGACCCCGACGACCCTCGCGCACTCGAGACTCGTCGCTCCCGTCCTTCTGCCTCCTCACAGTGTCGCACCGCCGCTCCAGAAAACACCCGCCAAACCAAACATCCTATCCCCTGGCTACTCCTCCCACCTCCAAAGCTCTTGACACGAGCTTGATTCCGCGGCCGCCACACCTCATTTCGCCGCCGAACAACACCTCACTCCACGGCCGCCCATCGGAGAAACCTTTCATTCGCGGGCCTTGTTGGAGGAACGGCCACTTGAATTTGTCATATGTCTTTTCAAATTTGATTTTGAATACTTTCGGTGCATCTCGTGGACAGTCTCCTCCAGGATTACTGCTCCAACGAGTATATTTCTTCCTTGCATGAAAGTTGTTTGACATGACTAAACAACATGGTCAGCGATTGTATTAAGCATATTAGTGGCCATGTTTGTGAAAAGCTTGAAGCTAACAATAAGAAGGCATATGGGTCTGTATTGCCAGATCCGCTCAGCCTCCTTAATGTTCGGTAATAAGACAATTTTACCAAAATTAAGCCTAGATAAGTCAAGTTGGCTAACATGAAGAGCATTGACCAACTGCAATTGCTTAGGCGTAATGACATCCCAGAAATTTTGATAGAATTCTGCGAGGAAGCAATCTGGGCATGGAGCTTTGTTGTGTTTTGTTCGGAACACAACAACTCTCACCTCCACTTAAGAAAACGGTCCCGTGAGGACATCGTTCTTCTGTCATGAATTGTGGAATATCATCTGTTTGGGTCTTAGGCAAAGTTCCCATTATCCGGCACCCTGAACAAAGATTTGTAGTATTTTGTGATAAAACGTTCAAGCTCCGCCTGACCTTCAATCCGACCCTCCTCTTGTTGGAGACTAAAAGTACAATGGTTCATATGACGTCCATTAGGGATCATTTGGAAGTATCGTGTATTATTGTTTGCCTCCAAATGAGGCCGGATTTTGGATCATTTGATTTCCTCTTCTCGCAATAGACGGCAATCCTCTCACCAGATTGATTTTTATATCAATCTCTTGTCAAGACAAGATGCGAGTTTCTCTTTTCTGTAAGTACCACTGGTTACAAGTTCTCCTACCGAAGAAGGTACAAGTTACAGGGGCCACGGAAACAAAAAACAAAAATATATACTCCCTTTGTACCTAAATACTTGTAGTTGCGGAGAGAACTAGTATACCAACATGCATGCATGCATGCCAGCCTGTTGTTTGTTTTCTTGTCATCTATTTCATTCCTTCCAAATAAAACAAGAAAAGGATGATGAAAGGAATGCCAAAGGTGCATGATTACAGAATAGACAAGATAAATATATATATAGCATCAGGTTCGCTTGTTGTTCCCTCTGAAGAATGAACAAGATAGATAGATGAGAAATTTTCACATGAGAGGTAAGAATATATAATACAAATCTGAGCCATTGATTTCATTAGATAGTGGGTCTGAGTAATTCTTCCCTTCGTATCTTCCATGTGAAAAGAGGAGGTAAGAGGAATCATGTTAAAAATCCATAGATCGATAGAAAAAAAATCCATGGATGCCAAACTTCCATGGGATCGGAAAGAAAGAAAAAAAACATGAAAGCATATATGCGTGTGGTTGTCCTGGAAGCTCTCCCGCGCGGCCCCTAGCTTCCTGCTCCTACCATTAGCATGCATGCATATAAGCAAGGAAGGAATGCAGGAACGAGGAAAAGAAAAAAGGATCCATGGCGCTAGCTTCAAGGGACCCGCCGTCATGCCTGCCGATGCCAAGCCCCACGCCTTCCTCCAACTCCGCCCGCTCCTCCTACTCTCGATCCCCTTCCTCTCCCTGCTCGACCCCTCCCCTCCCCAACACCGTGGTGGTCCGGGCTTCCATGCCCAACCCGCACATCCGTATGCGTCGCGGCGCCGTCTTCCGCTCCTACGACGACTACCTACGCCACCAGCTCAACAAGACCCTCGACCCGCGCCTCCGCCGCGTCTGGGCCACCCGCGACTGGCGTCGCAAGGTCGACGTTTTCGCACGCGCCTTCCAGGCCTTCCAAGCCAAGGGCTTCCTCTCCAACGCCTCCTGCGCGCTATGCGTCGGCGCACGCCTCGGTCAAGAGGTCGCTGCGCTCCGCCTTGTTGGCGTAATCGAGGCCATCGGCATCGACCTTGCCCCGGCGCCACCGCTCGTGGTCAGGGGCGACTTCCACGCGCAGCCCTTCAGCGACGACGCCTTCGACTTCGAGTTCTCCAACGTGTTCGATCACGCACTCTACCCGGACCGCTTCGTCGCCGAGATCGAGCGTACGCTGCGCCCAGGCGGCGTCGCCGTGCTGCATGTCGCGGTGCACCGTCGCGGGGACAAGTACTCGGCCAACGACCTGTTCGACGTCGACGGTCTGCTCGCGCTCTTCCGGCGGTCGGAGGCGGTCAGGGTCTCCAAGGTTGACGCCTTTGGCCTGGACACCGAGGTCATCCTCCGCAAGAAGACGTCACCCTAGAAATAACACCATGCATCCAACCCAATTCTCAAACATACACACAATCCAACTTGCTAAGACACTAAAAATTTTCTGTGTACGTCGGGTTTTCTGGGTCAATTTCTTAGTGTGGGTAGTTAGTTGATTCTTTGATGGGCATGCATTGCATACATCCATTGTTCATGAACTTACCTAGGGAATTATGATTTACTATTGTTCCGAGGAAAAGAAGATGAAAAGAAAAAAAGCAGTCAATGGGTTTTCAGCTTCCCATCTTTTTTGGATCATTCTTGTTTTTCTCGTCATTTTTTGTTTTTTCTCTTTTTAACTTTCTGAAAAGAATTGGATGTGGTGCGCGTGACGAGACACTGATTGGAGCAGCGTAATACTGCCGCCACACCTCATTTCGCCGCCGAACCACACCTCCTGGTCTTCCCTCAATCTCCCCCTCCAAAGCGCCACCCGGCGATGGATCCGAGCCGGCAACCGCCCCAGCGCCTCCCAGCGACGGATCCGGGCCGGGTATTACTCCCCTCCTCCCCCGTGACTGGTTGCCTCCACTACTCTCCCTTCCAGCTTAGGGTCCGGCGAGCCCCAGCCGTCCCGCTCCCTCTTTCCACTCCTCTGCGTTCAGATCGACGGTGAGCTCACCGGCGCCTGCTCTCTACTGACCTCCCCTTCCCCATCTTTCCCGGCCGCCCCGCGGCATGCAGGACAGTGGCGAAGCCGTGCAGTTCATCGTGTCCGTCCCGTCGTGTACCTTGTAGGTGCTGGTCCCCCATCCCGCATGACCATACCCTCCCCTATTTTCTTTGTGTCGCCGACCATGGCGTCCATGGCGACCACGAGGCTGGAAGGGGTCTCGTGGACCCGAGAGTGCAAGAGGAGCAGCAGCGCCGGCTGTGACGTCCCAGGAAGACTGTAGTGTGGTGCTCTGCTCTATGGATTCCTCTGCCATGGATTTCAAAGTACACAATATCTGAGTACATGCTCAACGATTGAGCTATTCTCCTTCATCTTACAGGCAAAGAATCTTGTTGGAGATCTTATATCTCGTAACACGGGCACGAGCCTGATATAACAATCTCAGCTCCTAGAACATCTCATATGTTCCGTGACGTTCAAAACGTTTCGGAGCCTCAATTCTAAGCTGTAATGCATGACGCACTAAACTATCAAGTAGTCATCGGAACGTGCCTCTCAGATATTCACAACATCTACAAACGACGCTAGAGGGGGTGGCGCACCGAGCGGTGCATTAAGGACATAAGCCTTCTGTGCAGCAAAGAGGACAATCCTCAGATCACTGACCCAGTCCGCAATATTTCTACCATCATCTTTCAACTCTATTTTTCTAGGAACATATAAAAATACAAGGGAGCTACAGCGTGAGCTAGTAATCTACAACATAATTTGCAAAGACACTTTGACTATGTTCATGATAATGAGTTCAGTTAATCATATTACTTAAGAAGTCCCACTCAAATTGACATCCTTCTGATAATTCGAGTGATATATGATCCAAATTCACCAACTCAAGTCCGATCATCACGTGAGTTGAGGTGGCTACAATGGTGAACATCATTATGTTTGCAATTCAGAATTTACAAGTTCGGCTAGAATTTTTCTGTGTTCGATTCAGTTATCTTTGCTCTGCTCGATGTCGTGCGGCCGCAGTTCCTCGATCTCCTGCTTACTGGCGTTGCCCCGGTCACCGGGCGTCCAGATGACGAGTTCCCGCCGTGAGCTGGTGTTCTGCTTCTCGCCGCTGGTGGTCTCGCCGGGCCCTGGAGAGTGGTTTACCGGCCGGGAGCGTGCGGTTCGCCCGGCTGTGGAGTGCGGTTCACCGGTTCTTGTGCGTAGGTAGATCCGTGCTTATGTGTGTGCACTAGGCGTGATTCATGTGGGTGCGTGATTGATATCTTTTTTCTTTTCTTTATAGATTAATTCCTAAGTGAAGATGCATCTCTTGCTATGGATGTAGCTTACAGAGAATAGGAACACCAGTGCGTGATTGTTTCCTTTGTTTTAATTGTCTTCCACAGGTTATCAGTATTTGATTAGTCCATGTAGATGTAGTCAACATGAGATGAGCCGATTATACATTCGATAATTTGAAGACACAATTATGCACTACTTAAAGTGTTAATATATAGGTGCTGTTAGGTTTTGTGAGTACTTGAAATGCATTTTAAGTAGAGGAATTAGAGACACGAAGTTCTAACTCTGTTTTTGGGGTAAGCTGAAAGAGAACCAGGTGATTTAGAGTAATTCTAAGAGCATACGTATTATCCTTTCTTCTGACTAATGGTAAGGGCATAGATCTTATCTGCCTGGTAAGCAGAAGACTGAATAAGCACCATCTGTACGACATTACTTGCACATACTATTTGCAAGATGGAATTCTTGCTTTCTTTATTGTAAGGAACCATCTTATATCCTTTGTGTACTGTAGGAACTACCAACATTCTGTATCTTCCTATATGATCAAAAATGCATACACACATGAGTAGTGATGCATGGGATACTATCTGGTATGAACAACATCATCATCTAGCAATTATAACATGTATTTATTATGTACAAAATAATGAGGCATCTTACATATATGTTTATTGTATCCGAAACTTCAATGCAATTAACTGCTGAGTTTGCCTTCAACAGGATTTAGCGATATGGCATATAAGCTTAGCTCGGTGGTTCAGCTTATCGGTGTTAATCTTCTGGTCGTGGCAATTTTTTAAACTTCTTGAGGTAGCTCAACCAACCTGGCGTAAAGCTAAGAAGGACTTTTTTTTGCAAATATTTCTAAAAGGATATCTTAACTTCATTTTATACCCTAGCCCAGTATAGGTATATTAAACTCGAATTTATTTAGATGTATTGCTTGCCTGACAGTCTTGCTTTAACATCCAGTGTTAGTGTCTTTTTTTTTTGCATGTTTTTGACCTTTTCAGAAAATATTGTCCAAACAGATGAAAATTTACGGAGGTTATTTTTGAACCAGAAGAGGCCCTAGAAGCATCGGGAGGAGGCCAAAAGACCCACGGATGAGACATGAGCTCGTAGGGCGTGCCCTCCAAGCTCGTTGCCCACCCGTAAAACCAACCGACCTAATTCCAACGCTATATATTCACAATTACCCTAAAAGCAACAGAGAGACACCCGAAGAAACTTTTTCACCGCTGCAAGCCATTGTTCTTCCGCGATCCCATCTGGAGCCTGTTTCTGGCATCCTGTGATGTGTGAGTAGTGCATCATAGACCTACGCGTCCATAGCCAGTAGGTAGATGGCTTCTTCTCTCTTTATGATCTTTAATACAATGTTCTCCTCAGAGATCAATCCGATCTATTCGCTGTAATACTATTTGCGGTGTGTTTGTTGAGATCCGACGAATTGTGGGTTTATGAGAATGTTCAATGAAAGTAATTAAGTCTTCTCTGAACTTTATTATGCATGAGTATTATAGCTTTGTATTTCTCTTTGATGATTCCATTTAGTTTGGCCAACTAGATTGATTTGTCTTGCAATGGGAGAGGTGCTTTGTGATGGGTTCAATCTTGTGGTGTCCTCACCCAGTGACAGTAGGGATAGCGAGACACGTATTTACATTGTTGTCATTAAGGATAAAACAATGGGGTTGATTCATATTAATTGAGTTTTCCTTGTCTACATCATGTCATCATAATTAATGCATTACTCTGTTTGTCATAAACCTAATACCTAGAGAGCCAAGCATAGAAGTGCTCTCGAAGTGGAGTAATAGTAGCAGATGCGGAATCGTTTCGGTCTACTTGTCTCGGGCGTGATGCCTATATACATTATTATTGCCATGAATGAAATCATAACTATGCGCAATTCTGTCAATTGCCCAACCGTAATTTGTCTACCCACCGTATGCTTTTGTTTCTTCGAGAGAGAAGCATCTAGTGAACACTATGGCCCCTGGGTCTACCTTTATCATATTTACTAAAACCCTATTTTACCATGCTGCAATTTGACTTTGTTTATTTTACTTTGCAATTACCTATCACTACTATCAGTTTTAATCCTTGCAAGTAACGAGTCAAGGGGATAGACAACCCTCTTGTCCGCGTTGGGTGCAAGTGTTTGTTTTGTGTGTGCAGTTACCGTTCACATGGTCTTGCTTGATACTCCTATTGGTTCGATAAACCTTGGTTCTCGCCGAGGGAAATACTTATCGCTACTATATTGCTCCTCCCTTTCTCTTCGGGGAAAAACCTAACGCGGCTCACAAGTAGCACATGTACGTGAGAGTGCCATCGTATTCAAAAGGTTACCTGGTATCTGGTATTGTCCTTGTTGGTGGTGGATGCCAGGTCAGTGAAGGTGTAGATGGAGATTCAGCCGCGGTGCACCGAGGGTTTGCGCAGGCGGCCTCCCCGAGGAGGCCTCTGGGTGGCACTATGGAAAACTCGAGGTCGTCGACCACTCCAAAACCTGGATCATGTCGCGCCATCACTACTAGGAAAAAACCTAGAGGTAGCGTTGGAAATAACCTTACTAGTAGCGTTGGGTACAGCGCTACTAGTAAGGCGATACAGCTAAAGTGTAGCAGTAGCGCTGGTTGGTGCAGCGCTACTACTAAGTCTGGTTAGCAGTAGCGCTGCACTTACCAGCGCTGCTGCTAACTATCTGTAGCGTTGCAAAGAGGCAGGCGTTGCTGATAATCTAGCGCTGCTGCTAGATTGCTTCCTGCGCTGCTGCTAGTACTACTGCTGATTCATACCCCCTCTACGTATTTGTGATGTATTTATACAGTATCTATACAATAGTTTTATCAGATCATCATAATACATCATTGTCATATAAGAACTCCTCCTCATCATCATTTTCGTCCATGAGACATCATATAACAAGTTGGTCACTAGTCATAATTACAACTCCTCCTCGTCATCATCAACTCTAACACATTGTATCACATAATAACACATTATACCTAGGACCTAGTCCTCTCTCGTAGGACCTACTCTACCCACTCATAGGTACAATATCATAAAACAAAATAGGTCATGACTCTCCATTATGGAGAATGGAGATCATCCTGTCTCCCATTCTTGACGTACGCATAATGTTGCTTCCAAGTAGCTCTCTGCGATTGACCATACATTTTTTCCAATCTTTGATTGTCATGACTCCATCGGTTTTAGAAATCCGGTATGGACAGGAGTGATGCGTAGGCTGACCTGGCCGTGGTGGCCCTCAGCTCGTAACAACAACGTGGCCTCTCGGAAACATCAGATGAGGCACACAATCCTCCTGGATTTTCTGTTGAAAAACATAGTAATAACTTTGTAGTTAGCAATGTAGTTTAATTTTAGAAGAATTTATGCAAAAGATGCACGGATGTCGTAATAGTAGAATTAAAATCTTATCATGCAATATGCATGGATGTTAGCGTAGTTCTGTTGGAAATATGCCCTAGAGGCAATAATAAAATGGTTATTATTGTATTTCCTAGTTCATGATAATTGTCTATTGTTCATGCTATAATTGTGTTAACCGGAAACCGTAATACATGTGTGAATACATAGACCACAACGTGTCCCTAGTGAGCCTCTAGTTGGCTAGCTCGTTGATCAATAGATGGTCTCGGTTTCATGACCATGGACATTGGATGTCGTTGATAACGGGATCACATCATTAGGAGAATGATGTGATGGACAAGACCCAATCCTAAGCATAGCACAAAGATCGTGTAGTTCGTTTGCTAAAGCTTTTCAATGTCAAGTGTCATTTCCTTAGACCATGAGATTGTGTAACTCCCGGATACCGTAGGAATACTTTGGGTGTGCCAAACGTCACAACGTAACTGGGTGGCTATAAAGGTACGCTGCGGGTATCTCCGAAAGTGTCTGTTGGGTTGACACGAATCGAGACTGGGATTTGTCACTCCGTGTGACGGAGAGGTATCTCTGGGCCCACTCGGTAAGACATCATCATTATGAGCTCAATGTGACTAAGGAGTTAGTCACGGGATGATGTATTACGGAACGAGTAAAGAGACTTGCCGGTAACGAGATTGAACAAGGTATGGGGATACCGACGATCGAATCTCGGGCAAGTACCATACCGATAGACAAAGGGAATTGTATACGGGATTGATTGAATCCCTGACATCGTGGTTCATCCGATGAGATCATCGTGGAGTACGTGGGAGCCAACATGGGTATCCAGATCCCGCTGTTGGTTATTGGCCGGAGAGGTGTCTCGGTCATGTCTACGTGTCTCCCGAACCCGTAGGGTCTACACACTTAAGGTTCGATGACGCTAGGGTTATAGGGAAAAGGTATACGTGATTACCGAAGGTTGTTCGGAGTCCCGGATGAGATCCCGGACGTCACGAGGAGCTCCGGAATGGTCCGGAGGTAAAGATTGATATATAGGAAGTCCAGTTTTGGTCACCGGAAAGTTTTCGGGCTCATCGGTATTGTACCGGGAGTGCCGGGAGGGTGCCGGAGGACCCCCGGGAGGGGGTGACGACCAAAGGACCTCATGGGCCCTTAGAGGAGGTGTGCCAGCCCATATTGGGCCAGCCAATACCTTCTAGAAAGGGCCCATGCGCCAGGGATCTGGAGATAAGGGCTAAGGGAATTTAAAAGGAGGAGATCCACCTCCCGTGTGGGAGGTGGACTCTCCCCCTAGTTCGGCCGAAGCTCCCGCCTTGGAGGAGGGGCTAGGTCAGCCCTCCCTCTCCCTTCCTCCTATATATACTCAAGGTTTGGGGCTGGTTTGAGACGACGAACTCTTTCTCTCTCGCTGCAGCCCTATTCTGCTTCTTCCTCCTCCGCAGTGCTTAGGCGAAGCCCTACCGGGATACCTTGCTACTCCACCACCACCACGCCGTCGTGCTGCTGCTGGAGTTCTTCCCCAACCTCTCCTTCCTCCTTGCTGGATCAAGGCGTAGGAGACGTCACCGGGCTGCACATGTGTTGAACGCGGAGGTGCCGTCCGTTCGGCACTTGATCGGATCTACCGCGATCTGAATCGCTGCGAGTACGACTCCATCAACCGCGTTCTTGTAACGCTTCCGCTTAGCGATCTTCAAAGGTATGAAGATCCAATCTCTCCCCACTCGTTTGCTGGTTTCTCCATAGATAGATCTTGGTGACACGTAGGAAAATTTTGATTTACTACTGCGTCTCCCAACAAGTTCACCACGTGCACTAGTGACACGTATTGACCATAATGTGCAGGAGTTTGGTAATAACTATTGTAATTCTCAACACGACTAAGAAATGCGGTAAGATGATCTTTCTCCTTATAAGTTAATTCTGCTTCATCATTGTAGTAGTAGGGTCTGTCTACCATCTTCCGTACATTTTTTAAAGAATGAAAATAAGTTGTAAATGCAAATAAGTTGTCAACTATTTTTAAATAAATAATATAAATTACTTGATAAATATGGTTGAGAAACTCACATAATGGTAGAACTGGAGGCGTCTCCACATCGACCCAGATGTCGATCTTACCTTCTATTTCATCTTCCTGACGAATATCAAAGGTGATAAGCATACTAGGCTCAAATACACAAGCCTTGCATAGTGCTTGCGAATTTTTACATTTAAAATAGCAATAGGTGTCTGCATGGAACAATTTTACCGCAAAAGTAAAACCATGCATGGTCCTCAAGTGAACTATCTTTACCTCCATTTCTTTTTTAGTATTGAAACCAATCTTATCCAAGATAGCAATTCTTGCATGGCAAGGGATACGCTAGTAGAACAGTAAAAAATTAAAATTAATTATAAGTTGAAGCAAAAGAGGCAGAAGTCATGCTTAATCACGAAAAAAATACTTGTCATTGTGACTTACTGTATCCACTTCGAAGTTCTCATCCAGCATGATGCTTAAGCGCCTACCATCAACTAGGAAAGTCTTGTCAGAAAGGCTGCGCTCGTCTTCGCAGTATTCGCACGTACCGAATTCACTTTCGCCGTCAGACATTTCCTATGTTCATAGTTGAAACATTTAAAACCGATCGAAGGAAACTAAGAGAAAACTGATCAACACACAGATCACTATTAAATTACTCAATATGCAACAGGTTGACTTTAGGTCTGTCGAGTTTTTCCTTCCTAAACTCTCATCTCACGTATATGGTGGGCACTCTTCTGATATTGCGACAGTCGGTGATGGTGGCTCCGCGGCCTCCATTCGTCCCCGAGTGCATTACACCAAAATGTCTATCACACGGGAACGAAGGAGGAGCGACCCCATGACAACAATCGGGATTCTTCCTCTCTCTCATATTTATATATGGTGGACACTCTCCCTCAGTGAAAGACACTCAAGGAGCCGAAAGAGACCTAAAGTCAATCCATTCCATATATCGAGTAATGACATAGTAACAATTAGAGGTTGTTTTGCCGGAATGACTTGCAAATCACAAATACATTTATAATGACCTCAAATATAATATCACTAATACATCATCCCAAATAATGCAGTTTAAAAATTACGGCACACTTTGGATCTTAATTAATACATCATCCTGAATAATCCAGTTAATGCATCATCAAATATTAACTAATACATCTCGAATATTATCATATAAGATCACTAATTCAGATCGAATAATATCGAATAATCTAAGTCGCTAACGGTTCCTGGGTCATGGATGGTGGACACCCAAAGAGAAGGAACCATCACAGGACCATAGCTCGGGTGAGATCCCTGAAGAACCTGCCAGTTATTGGAGAACCTGGTGTCCAACGCAGCCATATAGCGTCGGACATGCTCGTCCTCCTCCCTAACACGGCGACGTATCACCTCCGCGGGGACCGGCTCCCTCTGCACCGACAGTGGCCCACGCGACCGCCACCAAACAACCTCTGGGTCGACGAAGGGCTGCGTCCTCACCAAGTTGCGCGCCCCGACAGGTAGGAGCTCGCTGTACCAGCCCAGTGGAGCCCAGTCCCAGACATGGCCCCTATAATCAAGCAGGCCTCCTCCGCCGATTTGACGACGAGGATGCGGGCCAGGCATCGTCGATGTTGAGAACAAATGCTTAATTATGAAAACAAAATCAATAAACTTCTAAACTTAAATATATGTACTACAAAAACTAAATTAGATCATTATTATTCATCACGGGTTGACTATCGGTCTGTCGGGATTTTCCTTCCTTTCTCATATATGGTGGACATTCCCCCATTGATTTTTTGACCATCGATGATGGTCGCGACTCCTTCTTCCACTAGTGCATTACAAAGGTCTAGCACAAGGAGAAGAAGGAGAAGCGACCCCCACGACAACAGTCGGCATTCTTCTTCTCTCATATATGGTGGAGACTCTCCCCGACAGACTTATAGTCAACTCAAAATGTCGTTTAATTCTCTTTCTAGCAAATCTGGGTCACTCGATATTTCCTACATATTCTAGCACAGTCATGCTAAAATTCATGAAAAAATCCGGCATGACCTTTGCTAAAGTAGAACATATCGAGCACCTGAAATTTATCGCAACGGAAATGAATCAACACTCCGGCAAAACATAGGCCATTGTGAGGATTTGGCTGGTCTACTCCTCTACTACAACTATCAAAACATAGGCAAAAATCCAGCATGACCTTTGCTACTACTCTACTACAACTATCAAAACATCTGCATCGTCATCGACATGGGGATTTGGCTGGTCTCACCTCGAGGTCAGAGGTGGTTGGTGACGGGGACGACGGCAGGGATGGTGCAGGGGCTCCTTGATTTCTGCAAAAACAAAATATAAACAAAAACATTATTATCCTCATCTTAGGACTTACTATAGAAAAATAAAAAAATTCAATTAGATCATAAAATCTCATATACCTAAATTTTCTTACTAAAATAAACTAGTTTATTAATTCAACTAGCTCAACTAAGCACTTACTATAAATAAAATAAACTAGTACTTACTAAAAATAAACTTCTTTAACTAGTTCTATTAATTTTCTAACTAATTCTATTTGATACAGACATCGAACGAAATCTATTGTATTCAGAAACCTACATTTACTAAAAATATCTGTTACTAATTTCTTTAACTAAAATTTTTATTCCTAAAAAACTTTGTATTATAGAAAGGAAGAGGAGGAGGTGGGAGGAGGAGGGAGGAGGAGGAGAGAGCATGAGGAGGGAGAAGGACGGGGCAGGAGGAGGTGGAGGGAGGAGGAGGGGGCCGCCGAAGGGAGGAGGAGGAGGGGGGCGCCGAAGGAAGGAGGGAGGAGGAGGGGGAGGAGGAGGGAGGAGGAGGGGGTGCCAGAGGGAGGAGGGAGGAGGAGGGGGCCGCCGGAGGAAGGAGGGAGGAGGAGGGGGAGGAGGAGGGAGGAGGAGGGGGTGCCAGAGGGAGGAGGGAGGAGGAGGGGGCCGCCGGAGGAAGGAGGGAGGAGGAGGGCAATGGCGGCGACGGTGGCGACGAAGGCGATGGCGGCGACGAAGGCGACTTCGCGTGGCGGAGTGAGTGCAGGGGGAAAGTGAGGACACACTCGTGTGGA